>JAWNPV010000043.1:0-52294 GCA_035078785.1 Collessia kirishimana
TCATCTCTGGTTCTCTATCGCGCTGGATTTGACTGACTGAATAAATGACTGACTGACTGACTGACTTGCTGACTTAGTTGAACTGAAAAGACATTGTGCCATTTATAACTTGTCCTGGCTGCGGTGGCCGAGGCAGTGGTGGTGGTGGGGTGCGGCGAAGGGGCCGCCGGGGCTCCTCTGATGCGATAAGAATAATTGGAATGTCAGTTTAGATGCGCGCACGTAAAACGCCAACGCAGAGCGACATAGACACGGATACACACATACAGAGGCAGAGACAGGGACAGGGACAGGGACAGGGATAGCGAGAGCGACACAGAGACATAGACAAGCATCCGCAACCGCATCCGCATCCGTAACCGCATATTCGCATATCCGCATTGTCCTCCCAAGGCTGAGTGGCGGCACGGGCTGAGTGGCCAGGGGAAGGAGGACATGACCATTGCACATGTTTCAAAGCCCAGCGCAGTTGCTGCAGCAGTAAATACGGCAGAATAGTTGCAACCATTCAGCCAGCCAACCAGTCAGCCAGTCAGTCAGCTCTCACCACCCACAACCGCTGCCTGCGCCTCATTCTCATACTAATTCTCATTCTCATTCTGGTTCTGGTTTCTGCTCGCTCTTCTTCTTCGTCGCTGGCCGCTGCTGCTGCTGCTTTGGTTTCGCGTTCTCATCGTCTCTGTTGCTTGTCATTAGACTTATGTCATTGTTCAGCCAAGTGCGCTGATGACCGCAAAGCCACCGCCAGAAGGGTGGGCGGTGGGCGGTAGGCGTAGTATGGCAGGCAGCTGCTGCTGCACCACCAACAGCAACAGCAATAGCAGCAGCAACAGCAGCAGCAGCTCCAGCTGTTCTGATGACACTGACAACAATGACAACGCTAGACATGACATGCTGTGCAGGATAGCAACTGCAGAGGGCCGGAGGCAGCAGCGGCAGGGAAGGTTTCTATGCACCAACAAAAGAGGGGAGTGGGGGGAAAATACAACAACAACTAAAAGAAATGGGGAATCAAAATTTAACGCATGGTCTGTCTGTCCAGTGGGGGGACGGCGGGCAGCGGGCAGCCAGAGTCGAAGCATAAATTTCGCTGCATGCTGCGGTCAGCAATATGCGAAGCGGCCAACGCATCATGATAAACGAGCTATACAGTTGAGTACACTGAACACTACAAAACGTGGGGTGCAAAGTGAGGAGGAGGGGGCGGGACAACCAATGGCAGTAGCAAGTGCCACTAAAATACACTGAGAGAAATACAGGCCGCAGCAGAGTTGCCTCTGGCAGGCAGCAGGGCAATGCAAAGCCGTCTGCAAATGACGTCTAAAGAAATCTGTTTTCATTTCGGTTTCCTTTTTTTTTTTCCTTAGTGTAACAGTGAGTTGATGGTTCCTGGCAAGCAGGAAGGAAGGAAGGGCAGCGAGGGCTCTTCATAGTACAACTGTGTGCGTCAACCAACCAGCCAGCCATGGCCATTTATCGTCTAAATTGAAATTGAAAATCAGGCTAAGGCAGGCAGAAGCCGCTGGACAACAGCAGCAGGAGCAGCAGCAGTAGTAGAAAAATGGGTGACAGCAGCCAGAAAAGAATCAAGTGGTGGTGGTGGCGGGTGGGGTTCGGTGTAGCAGGACCAGTCAGTGAAGCCTGCAGCCCTAGTTGGCTGGCTGACTGGTTGGTTGGTTGGCTGCTGCATTTGATGGCCACTTGGCTGAACTTTTTGGCTCCACTGATTAGCTTGTTGCGCATGCGTCGTGGGCGTTGCCAGCTATTGTCAGCAACAGCAGTGGTGGCAACGGTGCCCACCCCCAACCGGACTAACATTCAGCTTGAATCGCCGTTAAGCACTCATTCCGGATTCCGGGGCACCCAGGGGGCGTTCATTAGACAAAGGACACCAAGGACTGCTTTTGCTGCTGTTGGGTTTCCTCGAGTTGGCAAAACACGAAAAACATGTACAAGTCGCCGCCAATGCTGCTGCTGTTGCTGTCATCACTTGTTGAGATGTCAGCCGGAAAAACGGTTCAACGAAAGAGACAGCGAGCGGCTGGCTGACTGGCTGGCTGGCTAAGTGATGTGAGTGAGTAATGGCTTTGGGCTTAAACTGAACAACTCGAATGGTTTGTGCCTGGTTTTTTGCTGGCCTTATTTCTTCCTTACTCTGCCTCTCCTCCTCCCACCTCTTTTCCAACTGTTGATTCTGCTCTTAGAGTGGCCTAAAGCGAACGATTTCTCTACTGCTGCGTTGCATTGACCATTTCCATCACCATCACACATTTCCATTTAATTTTCCATTTGACATGTGATTGTCAGCTATAGTCGGCTGTGTGAATCGATAATCTATTTTATCTTTCGCAATACTCCCTCCTCCCTTCCATTAACAATTGATCATCAATCTGGAAAATTTTAAATTTTAATTATTTATCGTTGACAATCGGCTGCTTGATGGGGGTTCCACTCACATTACGTCACTTTAATGATGATGATGATGATGTCGGTCGGTAGAGCAAGTGGCAGGCATTTTCCTTTGCCTTTGCTGCTTCCTTTCACTTTTTTCCTTCACTTTCTGCTCCTTTTCCTTCGCCAATCTGCTCTGCTCTGGCTCTGCCTGTCAACCGTGTAAGTCGGGGCTTTAAAAAGGCAACCGATTTCTCGTGGCTTGGATTTTATTGATTGTCAGCAGTCAAGTTTAAATCTTCAACGCTTGATTCTTGAATTTTAGGTCCCCCCAAGGGCCTCTGCTGGCTCTGTTAATTTCGATTTTAATCCCCGACTGTGCAGATGCCCATTAAAAATAGCAACAGGATGATGGACACTTCTAACAAGAATCCTTCTTTCCTGCGAATCCTAAAATCCCTGACACACTTAACAAACAAAGCTAACAAAACAACGATCGCGATTATCCCCACCCACACCCACCACGTTTCCCCATCACTAGTTTCCCATCATATTTCAAGCGCCGTCTGCCATGCAACAGTAATTTGCCATATTTAGAATGAAAAACAGGCGCATTACAGTCAGAAGAGAAGGGGGGAAGGGTTAGGAAAGACCGAAGGACCAGCGAGGAAAGCGTGCCAGGCAGAGCCACCAAGCGGGCTGGCCAAGGGACAGGAGTTGGTGGTTGCAGCAGCAGCAACAGCAGCAACAGCAGCGAGCAATGTCTGCTATCTGCCATGGCAAATGCAATTGAACTGCTCATATTTTTAACGAGCATTGTATTGGATTGTGTCTTGCTGCTGCTGTCCTGCCTGCCTGCCTGCCTGTCCCCTGTGCCTGCCTGTGTGTTCTGGGTGCTCTGGCAATGGCATTTCGCGTTGCCTGCATTTAGGGGCTGCGGGACTTGCTTGCCAGTCAGCTTTGCCGCCGCGCGTTGCTTCGATGCTTTTTCTGCTCAATTTGCAATTTGCAATGCGCTGAAATGTTGCCTTTAGTTTTATTGCATTGCCACGGACGCTGCTTCGTGCCTCATCTCGCGCGTAGCTGAGACGACTCTCGCCCGCAATAATCAAAGCACGCTTACGGCTTGTTATTTTAAATTTCAGTTTATAAAATAGATGGCAGAGGCAGCAGATGATATAAAACAATTTCTGCTTGGGCAGCAGCAGCAGTAGCAGCAGCAGCAAAAGCGGATTGCAGGGGGGGAGGAGGGGAAGGAGGCACACTGGCCAAGCATTGGTCCTTGGAATGCCTTCCAATTGTGTAGCCGCCGCCGCCGCTGCCGCCGCCACGGCCAGCCTGACGACTCTGGTAAGCCAAGCCAAACGAAATTGTTTTTACGTGCCGCGCATGCAAAAAGTCAACGCTCTCAAGCAGCTGCTGGGTGGCGCTGGCGCAGCTCCAACTTTGCACAGCAATCGCTGCCTGCCCACATCCTTCCCCCCCATCCCTTTGAGGAATCGTGCCAGCGCACCCCATTATTGACTTGGCTGGTAGAGGGTGGGGCAGGGAGGGTAGAGGGGGCAGCTTGATTACAAGATGCGACCGCGACACCATTTGAAAGCCGAACGAGATTTGCATGGGCAACCGATGAAGGAAGGATTAGGAACTCACCTGCCAGGAGCCCAAGCATGCTCAAGACAAGCAGCCAGTGTGGTGACATTTTTTCCTTTCTCTCTCTCTGATTGATTTGGATTTGTTGCGTTGTTGTTGGTTGTTGGTCGTCTGTCGTCCTTTTTAATTTCGTTTCAACTTATTGCTGCTGCGCGCTGCAAGAGCTCCAGCTCAATCAGCTGCCAGGAACTTAATATTTCTTTTCCTCTCAAGTGTGTTTCAAGCAAACCAGGTCAACTGCAAAGAAAATAGAAACAGATTGTTGAGATTTTTCGATTCAACTTGATGAATATTAAATATTAAACTGCAGGCAGCTCGCTCAAGAGGCTTCTCTATTGACCAACAAACTGCCAGCCATTGCCATGGATTATCCTTGTCCCAGTGCCACCTGCCAACCACCGCCTTATGAAACTAAAACTGCGCAACCAGCAAACAATGAGCTGCTGCTGCAGCTGCAATACTTTCAACTACTGCGCTGCTGGTGGCTCTTAAATATCCAGGATTCCAATGAGCCGTAGTCACATGTCCCCTCTACAACGCATTGCACCTTGTTGCCTCAACACTTTTCACGGGCGAATGAACATAGGAACCAACATGTTTGATTATCCTGCTCTGCTCTGCCCTGCCCTGCTCTAAGCCCTGGTTATGCGTAATTGCTGTTTCTAATTAGTTTTTAATACATTTTCCATAGACACACACCCACACACATGTGTGTGTAGCCTCAGCTTAGGGAAAAGCATGGGAGGGGGGATAGTTAAAGCCACTCACCGACCGACTAATTAGCATATGAAATGGCCAAGCAGGCAAACAACTCAGTACTAACCGAATGGGGGGGTGGGGACACACAACAGCCAGCAAGGGGATGATGATGATGATGAGGATGGGGACATGGGACACCTGACCTGTCCTGCCCCGTCGTCATATGTAACTTAAGCAGCCAGCAAGCCAAGTGGCTGTGGTGGTGGCTGCTGCTGCTGCTGCCAATGTTTGGCGCATTAAACATTGATTTGCCATTTGCCTTTGCCAGTTGACTTTGGCTTTTTCCTCACTCATAAATAATGACAACAATTCCAATCACATTGGTCAGGGGGGAGTCGGGGGTCAGCCTGCCTCTGCCTCGTGACAACCTCAGAAATCGTGTGGCTCTTAGTGGACCTTCGCTCTGCCCTGTGCGCCGCTTGCATCGATCTTTAATTACCTTCTTGCTTAGTCAAATTAATGTTAATTGTAGTTGCGGACGACACAACAACAGCTTCCGCCACCTCCCAGCATTAGGGCGCCTCTGCCATTTGCCATATCCAATGGGGGCATAAAAATAAATGCGAACGCATTTTCGGTTCCAGCGAAACAACAACGAATAAGAGACGAAAATGAAGACCAAAGAGAAGAACCGAAATGCGAAGAGCAAAGGAAACGTAACCAAAACAAGTCTTTTGACCATTTGACAGGCATTTGATGCTTTGTTTTGCCTGCTTTTCTGCTGCTTTTTTTCTGTTTTTTGCTGCGGTTAGCAGTTTCAATTGCCTGTTGTCTTTCCCCTCTTCCTCGTCAACCATTCAACTGCTGCTGCTGCTGCTTAGCAAATCTCATAGTTGACAGACACAAATGTCTGCTGCCTGGCCGCTGCCTGTCGACTCGTATCTGTGTCTGCGTCTGTGTCTGTGCCGTGTCCCATGCTGTGACTTTTGCGACTGATTCGCTGCCTGCTGGCTGAGCTTCGTGCCTGCCTGCCTGCCTTCCTTAATGCTTGACTGACTAACTGAATGACTGACTGAGTGGACTGACTGACTGACTGACAGCAAAATCATTGAAATGTCACTTGTGCTGTCACTTTGCCTTCCATTCGTTGTGCGTGGCATTTTGGGCAGCAGCCGAGCAGCTAGCTGGGGGGCTGCTAAGCTTTGGGCGTTGCCAACGCTCTTTCAATTCTGAGCAATTCGATGATTTGCCTACGTCGCCCGCGTTCCCCTGCCTTCCCACGAACAGATTCACTTAATGTCACTTAATTGAGAAGCTGGGAGACATCACAGCCAACCAGCTGCATGTCCAGCTAGTCGGCCCATCGCCCATCATGCATATTTGATCTGCTGATTAAGGGGAATTTTTAGTTTCCCATTCCACACACCTCAGAGCGCAGCATTTACACTGAAAACTGTTGCGTCTTTTGCATTAATTGAATTCTAATCCACCCCCCAAGGTATTCAAATCGAAACTCAATAATCGCTAGAGAGTGCGGCGGCTGAGGCTACATCAACGTCTCCGCATATCATGGGGGGTTTAACTAGATAATTGAGTTGAAGGAGACCAGACCGACCGACTGACTGGCCGGCTGACACACACTTCTCCATAATCTTATTGTCCAGGTGTTCAATTTCGCATTCCATTTGAATCGCCTTGAGGAGAGCAGAGATGCTATGCTGCCTGCCTGCCTGCTGCTGCTGTTCCCCACCTCCTTAAAAGATTAGCAATTAAAAGCTTTGCTACATGCCACACCAACAAAAAACAACAGCAACAACAACAGCCAGAGCAGTAGCTCGTGCCGTGCACTTTTCTTCAAGTTCTCTCTGGTGCTGCTGCTGTTGGTTGGTTGGCTCTGCCTCTGGCTGCTAAAGCCTTCGATTTGTGTGCCGGGTCACGACTGCCCCTAAAAGCTTGCTGCACACTTTTGAATGCTATTTTTTAAGGCAATTTTTTTTTGATCGGCGTGCCTGTGTGTGTGTGTGGTTTCCTGCTGCACTTTTCCTCCCCCTCAATGCAAATGTGCATAACGTGCGGCCAACTAGAGTGAGTGGCTACCTGTCCTGCCCTGCCCTGCACCCCACCTGCCTGTAAGTTGTATGAGCTGGCAGAAATATTGCCTGTCAAACATATCATTGGCTTAATTCATGCGTTGGCAAAGCCCCGCTTCTCTCTACCGCTGCTCTCTCCCTCCACACCACCTTTGATCCCTTTTTGCCTGTTACTCTTCCCTCCAGCCATCAGTATCCAGCAAAGATTGCTTGTCGCCCCAAATTGGTATACCAATGCCAATAGAGAGCCAACGCAATCCCGCGGCATATGCGTACGTGCGCAGCACACACTCACACACTGACACACACATACATGGAAACATATATATATTTGCATGGATATAGAAATTCTCACTATAATCCATCGATGTTTCACGTGAGTCAGCTTATGAGAATCAAATTTCTATACAGAAACAAGAGCAGGCAAATTGCGTTTCCCCCCTCCCACACACATACAAAACATAGGCGACCCACGAAATACTCTACCAAAGGGAGAGTGGACACCCACACGCAAAACAAGAGGACAGTTGACAGTCAATTGATGTCAATTATCAGGAGACGCGGACGGAGGAGACGTTGACATTTCGTCTTCGAAAATTCCATCAACAAAAGTTTTTGGCTGCCAGCAACAGCAACCACCGGCCGGCCAGAGACTCAATTGAGCTATCGACTCCACTGAGAAAAGAATAAGCGAAAAATTTATATTTAGAAATTCTTTAAAGCAAAAGTTTGCTGAACCCACCCGCCGCCTGCCCCCAATAGCAGCGTTTTAATTTGGCCAACTCAAGTCAACTTTGCTCATAATTTCCATATGCCTGCCTGCTTGCCTGCCTGCCTCTGTCTGGGTTAGTTGTGCAAACACACAGAGAGCGAGAGAGAGAGAGAGAAAGGGAATGTGCGTGTGTGTGTGTGTGGGCTTTAAAGAGTTGCTGATGCTCCTTGACTGGCAGCCGCAGCCGCACCCGACACAACAACAGCAGCAACAGCAGCAGCCAGCAACTCAACTCACTCGTGCGATAGATCGTGTTTGAGATTTATATTTATTATTCCACTTTGTGCGGGTTAAATCAAATTTGCATATAAGACATTCACACACTCACACACACACACACACACACACACGCATCGACATTGACAGAAACTTCGAAACACACACTCGTACGCTCACCTAGAAGGCAGGCGGCGGCAGGCAGGCAGGCTGGCAGCCTCCTTCATCATCATCATCATCATCATCATTCCGGTGCGCGACAATTTCTTCATTCGACGACGACTGTGGGCGGCGGCTCTGTGGGTGGCCAAAACCAAAAATTTGATGAAAGACTAAAAGCTCGCGCATATTATAATCAATAGCGACGACGACGTGGCAAATGCTGAAGATGCGGCCGAGTGGGTGGTTGCCTCTTGCCTTCCTTCCTGCCTGCCTGACTGTTTGGCGTTTGTTTGGCTGTTTGATTTTCTGCGGCCAGAGGTATGTGAAGTATGCCACGCCCTGGAGTCCGCCCTTCCTCTCGCTCTCTCACTCTATCATCATCATCATCACACTTTAGTGCTTGTGTTGTATGTAGAAAATACATGAGCGAGTGTGTGTGCGCGTGTATGTGTGTGTACAGCATTGAGGTTTTCACTTCAAATTGGTTTGGTTTGGTTTGGCTTAGTTTGCTGAATGGATTTCGTTTAGAGCAGCAAGTGCTGGTTGGATGGCAGCATGGTGGGGTGGTCTATGGTGGATGGCGCCTCTGTGTGTGTGTGAGTGTGTGTAGGGGGCTTCGAGTATATTTTGTAACTGGTTTTGTGGCCTACATCAATCATTTAAACACTAAAAACTCAAGGACATAAATGTTAAGCAGCCTCAAACGCCTAGAGAAGCAGCAACAGCAGCACAAGCGGGTGCCAAAGCCAAGTCAACTGAATAAATTCTCTAGAGCACAAATGTGTAAGCAAGAGAGAAACTTGAAAATTAATTAATATCAGCAACAGCAGTAGGCAGCACATGGAAAAAACCCAGACAGCAAAGCAGTTTCATGGAAGCTGCCACACCTGACGACCCCTGTCATCAAAAAATCTTCTTCAAAAATTGATGTCACTGAAACGGAATGTTGGCCAGAGACAGTCGACAGTCATACAGAGGACAAATCCAACTCTAGCAGTTACAACCCCAACCGAACAGAGCTTAGAAGAGAGGAAAATTTTAACTATCTACATGCCAGTCAGTCAGTCCCGTCAGCCAGAGAAGCGTCATTTCGACTCGAATAAATTTATTGATCAACTTTTTCACAAATGAGAATGAAGGCAGGAGGCAGGCGGCAGTCAGGTTGCTCTCTCCAAAGCAAAAGCAGTTCGTTCAAGTTATCCAAGTGGAACTACCTAGTTGATGGCTTCATACGCTTCTCCCTCCATCCATTCAGTGTCTAAATCTCCATTTTTGCCTGAACCAAGTCGACGCCTAAAAGCAGCGAGCAACAACAGATTCAGGAGGTGCGTGAGATGCTTTTCCTTCACTTTAACTGAATTTTTTAAAACCTAAAATCAAATTCTGTGTTTTGCTGTTGCTGCTGCTGCAACAGCTGCTGCGTAAACTTGGCTTCAGCTGCCCAGCGCCCAACGTCCAACGTCCAACGTCCGATGCCCGATGCCATCATGTGTGTGCGTGTGATGAAGCCTGCCTGGCCCGTAACTAATATAAACATGGATGCCAACGGCCCGTATTTGCACACATTTATGCATGCAAGTGGGTGTGTGTGTGTGTGTGTAACTATGCACACTCTAGCTGCTGGGTGTGTGAGAGTTTGTTTCTAAGTTATTGAAGTTGATTGTGGCTGTTGCTGCTGCTGTTGTGTGTTGCTTAGCACAGCAGCCTGCAGGGCAGACAACGAAGGAGATGCTTGGCTCGCTTGGGTTGGTTGAAGGGCCAAGGAGAGCGTCGGCGGGGGCAGCCTGGTGGCAGGGAAAACCACAAATGTGTGCACGTTATGTTTACTGATTGAAGTTCTAAGCGTTGGCCAAATTAAATACAGCGAACTGCTGCCAAGCTAACAGACTGAAAGAGAGAGAAACACACACACACATACACATAGACTTGGGCAAACACTGCACACGTATGGAAGGGCGTAAAGGAGGGGGCGACCACATCAAATATGTAAATGACAGTGCTAAACGGCAGCCAGGAGAAGGAAGACCTAAGCAATAAAACAAAATGAGAAAGCAGCAACAATACACTGGCAAAAACGGGTCACCACACCACACCACACCACACAGCATAAAAATACAGATTTTAAGCAACCAGAAAATGTAGGTCAATTGGTTAAAGGACAGCAGAGAGACAACCTTTTCGGTTGCCACTTGCCAGAATGCAAACACTGAGAGGTGCGTTGGTTGTCTCACGTTCATAAGTCTCACGCTGGATCACCAGCAAACTGCAAGACAACAAGCTTCCCATCTAAACAGCCAACTCAGTGGAGTTCTCTGGTGGAACCGAAAAAAAAGAAACCAAAACTCGACTCTTTCTGGCAATGAATGTGCTAATGACAGATAAAATCTCTCTTGATTGTCTACAAGGATCTTGAGGATCGAGTTGGAAATGCTGAGGAAAAACATTGACGTTGAGTTTAGCTTCTTGGCTTTGGTTTTTGTCAAGTGCAACAGCAACAAAGGGGCTTACAACAAAGCACAGTTACTTCATTAAAAGCATTTTGCCTTGTGCGTGTCACACACACACACACACAGACAGAGAGACACACAGACCGATGAACACATGTGTCATGTTTTGCGTTTGTGTATTTAATGAAAATTGCTCAGGTTGCGAACTGGGAAAGGAAAAACAACAAAAATGAATGAAAAAGTATCACAAAAAAAAATAAAAAAAACCAAAGTTTTTGCCTAGCAGTTTGTTTTCCATTTTCCCCTGACATTTTCTTTATCTTTTTGTGTTTTTCTCAACTGCTTTATTCTTCACCTCCGTCGCCATCCGTCACCACCACCGCCACCCAACCTTCTCACATATCGCATATTAAAACCCAAAGTTGCACATTTTTTTGCATTTCTGCGACACATTTCAATACAAAAAACGCAGCGAGGGAAGCCAACAGAGCCAACCGCAACCGTGATCCAAGGAATGAGTGAGATGGAGAAAAAGCACAGAAAAAAAAGAGAGAAAAAAAAGGAGAAAAAATTAAAAAGGAAAACAGAACGAAGCTGAACGTGCGTTCCACTTACGCAGCAGCGACTGCGACTACGACTACGACGACGAGGACGATGACGACGACACCGCTTTTAGCAGCCGCATTATGCATGCGGCGACACCGCACATGTGTGTGAGTGGTGTATGGTGTGCATGTGAGTGAGTGTGTGTGTGGGTTGGCTCCAGTGAAAGTCCAAAGTAGGGCATGGCAACGGCACTTAATTGAAAAACTTTTATGCGGTCAACAACGCAGCAGCGAACGCCAACGAAGAGGTAGCAAATGCTGCTGCTGCCACTGACGCTGCTACCGCTGCTGCTACTACTGCAGGGGCAAGTTGGCCAAGGGGGGAGAGGGAGAGCGAAGAACCAAAAGGGCAAACATACACCAAACGGACAAGAATTCTGTTCTAACACCTTCGATGCACCCCAGAGACCGACGACCACTTGGACACACTTTCAGTCGCTGTGTCTTCAAACGCCGTTTCTATCACGCACTGCCTGCATGTGCGTGTGCGTGTGTGCGTGTGTGTGTGTGGCAATAAAAGATGTTTCATTCGCTGAAGAAACCTCTACTGCCATCACACACACACATTGATTTCCATATTAAGCTGGCTTTGCTGCCATCAACCCAAGAAAAAGTCACCAGCAGATAGCAAACGGATGAGGGAGACAAAATGCCAGCAGAAGCAGCAGCAGCAGCAGGGACAGAGACATCAATTTGCATAAGCACGTGTGCAAGTGTGTGTGTGCGAGTGTGTGTGACCTGCTTTGGCAAAAAGTCGAAGCATTTTCAATTACAAATTTAACAATTTATACAATCAATTTTCCAAATATCCGTAATATTTTTTATGAACTCAATAAGCAGCAGCAGCAGCAGCAGCAGCAAGAGCAACAGCAGCCAACACATGATGTTCAACTGAGCGAGACACAGAGACAGCAGCGGTAGGTGAAGAGGCCGGCAGAGGGCGGCGGTGGGGGCAATGAAAGTAATGTCTGTATTAAGTGGCAAGAAAATTCCTTTGCCAATTTCTTATTGATTGGCAGAAAATAATTTTCGGCATTTTGACTCAATAGAATTTAAATGTTTTCATTTCCCCCGCTACACTGCTCGTCACCGTTGCCCTTCTTCTCGTATAAATAATTGATTTCATCAGCTGAGAAACAGTTAAAAAGCTTCCACTGGCGCAATTGCATAGAGAAAAACGAATTGAAAATGATTTTAAATTCTTTGCTTGAGCAGATTGAGTTGATCAGGTCACAATGGTTGATTGGTTGGTTCCGTTTGAAATGCAATTAATCACTTGATATTGTCTTTGGCCATATGGAAGCACCTCGAAGGCCAGGGGGGGACTCATAACGACTGACAAATCAAATCTCTTTGAAATGACGACGAAATTGTTGCCAATTGGTTGCCACTACACAGAGAGCTGAGTTCTCCTCATCGAGCGACCTGCCACAGCCTCCTTAGATTATTATTCTCTGTGTCGTTCGCTTCCAAAAACTTTTTAGACGACTCTCAAGCTCAAGCTCAAGCGGCCCTCAAAGCTGACTGACTGACTTGACATGATATTTCAATGGCAACAAGAAAATGCAAAGAAGAAATAAAATTGGAAATCCACCAGAGAACGACATTCAGCTGCTCAATAGATAGACAAAAGTCATCCGACGTATGAAACAAGCATATCGATTGGGATGCGGCGATGCGCCCCTCGCATTTCCACAGCGGGGGAAGAGAAAATAAAAATTCGATTCGATTTTCCTCTTTCAGTAAAACATACTCGACCGACGGACGGACGGACGACGCACGCACTTCAAAAGCATCCAATTGAAGATGGTCAGCAAAATAATTGGTGAATTCCACCAGCTGCTGCTGCTCGGTCTGGTGTTTACACATCTCGAAATTTTGGGCGAAAGGTTCCATGACAATGTTTTCCTTGCACTTGATGTTCGGCGCTCTGCGCTGGTGCAATGCGAATGGCTGCTGCTTCTGCGGCAGCTGTCAGTCAGTCAAGTGGTGCGAATGCTGCGTAATAATCTGAATGCCACACTGATAGCTGATGGCTGATGGCAGACCGACAGTCGGCATTTTATTGTATTATTTGCTGGTCGCATTTTAATTTCAGCAAACGTTCCCTGGTCCCCTCTTGGCCGGCGGCTGCCCCCCACTGTGCATTTTAGTAGCCTTTATAAATGTGATTTTCATTTCGATTTTCATTTCGATTTTCATTTGCAATGCCATTTGCATTTGCATTTGCATTCCTCGCTCAACAGCTGTGTCCGACTGTCTGCCTGGCAGAGCAACACGTGTAGCTACACAAATGATTTTTAATTGCATTTTGTTGTTAATAATTTTGTTATTGCCAATGTATTTTATTAACTAATAATTGACACAGCGAGGAGTGCGGATTGTGTGTGCGCTGGGCAATCGTCATCAATTATGAATTTAAACACTTCATGTTGACTTAATGAACAGAGTCAATGGCGGCAGCAGCAGCAGCAGCAGTTGCAGCTGACAATGAATAAAAAAAACAGGGGAAGGAAAAATCAAAAGGCAGCCGCCGTCTGGTAGCTGCAAAGCTGTAATCCCTTGGCCTGCGGCAAGGCTGTGGGGGCTGCTGTAGAATGTTCAGATTCAATGCCAGGACGGACGGACGACCCCAGTGGCCTAGAGGGAATTCCTAATGGCACACAAAAGCCCAGAGACTTTCCCTGCCTGCCTGCCTACAATGGCAGATCCAACATTTTAATTGGATATGCATTACACGCCGTAAATGCCGACCGACAGCCCACCACCCACCCACCCACTCACTTACTTAGGTCATCCCTTTGTAAGTCACTCCACTCGGTCAGGCAGGCAGGCAGGCGGCAGTCAGTCAGCCAGTGAGTCAGTCAACCTGTCAGCCAGTTGTCAGTGTGCCGCACACTCTGTGACTGTAACTGAGGTTGAGTTTGAGGTTGAGAGCCCCATGGACAGACCGACTGACTCTGGCTGCCATTGTCATCAGAGATTTTCCAAGCTCGTCGTTCAAATTTCATTGCCACACAAACACAGATGCCAGACTCCGTCTTAGTGTTGCCAAGAGAGCAGCTTGCAGTCACATTACTGCTGGTAGTGAGTGGTATCCTCCATCCATTAAGTGCGATCGGGTGTGTCCTTAACATTCACAAGCCAATCAAAGTCATTTTCCCCTGTGGGGGGATGGATTTGCCTAGGAGCATCTGTCGTGAGCCGTGAATTAGGCACGACAACCACTGATGCTGCTGCTGCTGCTGCCGCCAGCAATAGGCGGCGCATAGATTTCCCGACAAAGTCAACACAGAATGCGACACGCTGAATAGCGGCGGCGCACAGAGGAGAGCAAATCTAATGCTTAAATCACAGTTTTGTTCGATATTCCGTGCTCAGCACTAAAAACGTGAGCAAATTGCACACAACTCTACACACACACACACACCCACCGAGCGAGCACATCCAAGTGCAGTGAGTGCAGCAATTTTCTGCCAGCTTCGCCGCACATTTGTGGAAATTGTTACGAGAAAATGAGAAAAGCGCAAAATCATTACGATTTGAATGCCATAAAATGCGTTTCTCGTTTGGTTTGTTGGCTTGCCATGGCAAATGGCAAATGGCGAATGGCGAATGGCATTGGGATCGGGATTGGGATCGGAGGAGGAGGCATTGAAACAGTGTGGAGCAGTGTGCAGTGCAGAGCCTGCCTGACTGGTTAGATGGTTGAATGTCTCTGTTAACCGCAAAGTGAGCGCGGCAAATGTCTTTTTGAGTTGCTTTCGCTGTCGCTTCGTGACCGCCCTGCCACCCTCAGTGTGTGGGTATGCGAACTAAACAATTTTCCACTTTTCGTTCCACAGTCCAAAAATAATAAACTGAAACTGTCGCCACCAGCCACCAGCCACCAGCCACCACCCAGCAACCCAACCCACCCAGGCAGGCAACCAACAACTGCAGCAGCAACCAACAACCAACTTCAACACATAAAAGGCGTCGCTCGCTTGTTTTCGTCTTCAACTTCCTTTGTTAGTTTTGTTTGCGGTCATCTCGCAAGGAAACAACAAAAACAGCAGAGCGAATCCTGCAACAATAGTCGTTGCTTCAACGCTGATGCAATTTCTCCTGCTCAGTTGTGTTTGGATTTTCCTTCTGCTCGTTGTTTTTCTGTTTTTCTCATTTTTTTGTCGGCCGAGTTAGTCAAGTTCGTGTTTTACTGCTTCTACCCTTCCACCCTCTCTCACACACCTCAGCAGCTAGCCAGCCAAGCCAAAGCCATAGAAACAATCAAATTCAGCTCAACGACAAGCTCTTGACTTACTTTTCTCCTTTCCTCCTTTCACACACAGAGACAGCCACGTGCTTTGCTTTCGCTTTGACTAAATCGAACGGATGAGAAAGCGCCAAACTTGGAAACTACAAAACTGCAATTCGTCTTCTCGAATTCTCTTCAAACAGCACTCGAAAAATAAATAAAAACACGAAGGAGGAGCGCGCTCTGATGCTATTTGCATAACGTCATTTGCGAACCATCAGTTCTCGGCTGGGGCAACGCACAGCCAAGTCAACCAGCCAAGGCAAGAAGCTCTGCCTGCCAGCCAGTGTGGTCCATCCAAGAAATCCCGAATCCATGTGGAGAACAAAGAGTATAAAACGCATTCGTCATGCCGTTTTGCCAACTTCTCGCGTGTCCTGTGTCTTCTTCTCTCATGCGGCAGACAATGTTGCCTGCCTCCAACTGCAGTGGAATAAACTTCGACTCGACGACTCTCGTATAGTTTAATCATATAATCATAAACTGCCAAGCAGCCAAGTAAGTCGCTCCATCAGTCAGTCAGACAGCCAGCCAGCCATCCACCTAGTGGATGCCGTGCTGAGCTAGAGTCGTGGCCTGCAGGACCCGAAGGAGTAACTGCTACTTATAAAGACATTATGTTTGATTTGCTGCCTTTAGAGCGACAATGCTGCTGTCTGCAAAGACATACAACATCCTCCCCCTTTCTCAGTGTCCCAAGGGAGATTGATCCGAGGTTCCTTGGTGTGTTGGCGGGTCTACTACGCTACGCTAAGGTATGTTGACCTCATTGACGACGAACGCCTGGAAAACCAATTATCTGGCTTTAATATCGGCAACGCGAATCGATGGCGAAACGACGGCGGATAGAATAAAACCGGTTTGGAAAATGAAATCCCCCCTCTTGAGGGGGTTGTATTTTGTATTGATTTCAATTAGTTGGCTGCCTGCCTGCCTTGTTTGATTTGCTTTACCCAGCTAGATGGGGAGAACTAGCCAAGCATTCAGTCAATCGGTGTGCCAGCCACCTAGTTATCTAGCCACACAGTCAGTCAGTCAGTCGCTCAGTCAGTCAAGTTGTTAGCCTTGAGTGCAATTTGTAGTTTGTGTTGTCGCTGTTGTTGCTGTTGTTGTTAGCCAGGATGGAAAGGTGGGTGGTTGCTGGTTCCTGTAGTGTTGCCATGATGTTACGTATTCGCCTGGTTGCGCTTCAATTGGCTAGCAGCGCAGCAGTTGGCCTGATTGATTGTCTAATTGTTTGTCTTGAGCGGGTTAAGGCGAAAAGGTTATTGCCTGCCTGATTGCCTGATTGCTTGATTGCCTGTCTGGCTTGGCTGACTGACTGACTTGCTGACTCTCTCTCTCTGGTTTCCCCCCCTTATTTTTCCGCGTAATCTTTTAAAAATGTGAATTTAATGCTTTCTTAATATCCTTTCACACACACGGCCACACGGACACCAGCCAGATACACAAATGATGTCTGTAAGCGATATGAAAACACAATTTAAGGCAAACCAAAGGGGGCAGACGACCACGCCCACAGGCCCACACAACAGACAACAGCAACAACAACATGTAACTCAATATTTATGTGGCTACCACTGCCTGTGTCCCTGTGCGTGTCTGTCTGGTAAGGCGGCAGCGGTAGCGGCCCTCGTTGTAATCCTTTCAGTGGGGCAACATTAAAGGAGAAGAAGAAGAAGAAGAAATACACGCACGCTAAAGTGAATTTTATATTTTTATTTATGAACCACCAACAGCTGTCGCAGCCACATTAAAATGTCAAATTATCTTGTAAATATTGTTTAGCCAGTCAGACAGACAGACAGCCAAGGCGGGCAGCAAGGCGGGCAGCAGCACAGAAATGAGAGAATTTAATTAATGGCCAACAAAATGCCAAGATGCTGGGAGGATGGCTAAATCAACAGTCCTAATGAAAAGTAATGCCAAAAATGCTTCAAATTAAAAGCCAATTAAAAGCAACCGGAAGGAGCAACAGCAGCAGCATCACACTGGACCCACTCAATTCAGTTTATCCATGGAGATGCTGCTGCTGCTGCGCTGCTGCTGCCATTGCTAGGACCCTACAAACCAACTCTCATGTGAAGCCTTAAGCTCTGCTGGACAGCAAATGCAGTTCTATCTTGTCTTGGTTGCCCCTCCATCCCACCCTCTTCCTAGCTACACTGACCATAAATGCCAATCATTGCATTTTGGGCGAATGGAAGTCACAACTTGAGGGGCAGGCAGACAGGCACGCAGGCAGACCGGGGCAGACAAGAAGCAAACGCGCAAAAATAACAATTCAGCTTTTAATTTCATTGCTCTGAGTAGTCTCCTGGGATTCGCATGATAAATGGCCAGACAGAGCCAGCTTATCCCAGGGCCCAGGCGACGGTCGGCGGTGCGATGCCTTTGCCATGGCCGTTGGCGTTGCCGCCTTCCTAAACTGACAGATGGCAAGTTCATTCACTCTGGCCGAGCACACACACACACACAGACACAAACAACTTTTCTGCATAAATATCAAGCTGTTGGATCATTTCTATTCGGTGGTTAGCTGGGGTCTGGTCAACGAGACTGTTGCAGCCCTAAAAAGTAGGCAATAGATTTACTTTTGATGGGAATAAACGATGAATCGACTCCACTGTGCCAACCACACACACACACACACACACAGACACACAAAAGTCAACGAAAAACGGAATTAAATGGCTTTTTGTCTGATATTGTTTTAATGAAATTCGAATTCATGGCGCGGTGGGGTCACCTCCGCCGCTGCCGCCGCCACTTTACATTCTCCTCAGCATTTTAATCTAATTTCAATGTTCTCGCCCACAAAAACAAAAAAACCGCCGTCAAGCGTAAATGTTGAAAAGTCCGCGTTTTTTTTTTTCTTGTTTTATTTGGTTTCCTCTTCCAGCAGCATTTAGGGGACTCAACGGCAAAAACAAATTCTCTTTTGTGTTTCTCGTGCGCCACATTCTGTGGTCAGTTTTCCTGTTGGTCCGTCCGTCTCTGTCTGTCTGTCAGAGTAGCAGCAGCAGCAAAGTGAATGCCGATTACCAAATGCACTCAATTAGCTTTGATTAAATATTTCTTTTCAATCCAACGAGACAGAGACAGAGAGAGTTGCTGTGCCCCCCAGGCATCCAGGTCTTCCGTGTGCAACGTGGAATTGAAACTACTTAATCGCCAGTCTAAAGAGGGGGGGAGAACGAACTCAGTTTCCTTTGCCGCAGTTTTAATTTTGTCAAAACGCGCTAGTTTAACCAACACGCAGGTGGGATTTTAACATATAAATTATCCAAATGCCCGACATTTTCACTCGCTGCTTCCTTCGCAGTGGCTCTTCTCACTCGCTTCAGTCATAAATTAAGCTTTGTGGCCCAAGGAAATGGAAATCTAACCGCAGCAAACACCACCACCCACCCAGCAGGCTATGTGGATGGCAAATAAATCAATCAAAGCCAACTCTGACCAGCCAAGCAGAGTAGAATTTCTCAACTCCCAGGCTACTTTCCAGAGAATTTTAAGAATTAATAAATTATTTATCAAAAGAGCGTTTCAAAGAAAGTTACTTTCCCTCCCCGATGATAGTTGAGAAAATCAAAGGAAATCTCATCAAAAAAAGTGTTGTAAAATCCACTTCCCAAATGACTTGCAAATATGATTGTGAGGCTTTCAGATTGCAGTTTTTAATTTACGATTTTTCCCAGAGACCCAGAGAACAGCCAACCAACCAACCAACCAACCAAGAACAGGCAAAATGTCTGCCGCCTCTTGGGCAAATTGCAATTAAACGCAACTTACGACCTCAACAAGCTGCTGGCAAACAGCCGGGCAAGGCAGCTGCATATGAGAAACAAGAAAACATGAAAAACACAGCAACAGCAGCAGCAGCATCAGCAGCAAGCAAAGCGCAATCAAATGAACAACACAAAGCTGTACAACAACAACAACAGCAACAGCTGACAAACCACAAAGGTGGAAGAATGGAAAACTAAAACAAAAGAAAGGGAAAATAAACATTGGTTTTGTTAACAGCCAGTCATGGACAACATTAACGGCAGCTCCGCCGCTACTCAGCGCTGCAAGGATTGCATGGGCCACCAGCATCAGCATCCTGCAGGTCTCAGTCGTCTCTCTTGTTTCTGTTGCTGCGGCTCCAGCTCAGTGTCTATCTGTCTGCGGGGCCAGCGCCAGCAGCATGTCGACTCGACAACGAACACAACAAAAATACAACGACACATGCGACATGAGACAGCAACGGCAACGGCAACAGCAACTGCAACACACAAACAATTAAAATTTGTCCACATTTGTCGCAACAGCCCAGCCCAGCCAGCAACGATGTTTAACAGAAAAACAGAAATTAAATTAAAAAAAAAAAATTAACAAAAATATCAGCGCATTGCGCGCAATTATTTTATTAAAATTATGACAGAGTTGAATGCGGAGAATTGGCCAGTAAAAATGCAAAACAGGAAAAAAAACTGTGAATTACAAAACAGCTTTGCTGGCGGCATTTGGCCTGGTTTCTCTCCGCCCCTCCCTCACCGCTTCACTAGGTTTTTTGCCAACCAACTGCTGGTGCCAAAGAGGAAGCAGCGCCCCAAAAATTAGATGCGATAATCAGACGGCTAAACAGAATACTGCAGCTGCAGCTGCCACTGTCTCTGGCTTTTTCTTCTCTGCTCTGCTGACTGCCCTGCCGCCCTCTCTTGTGTGTCCTGTGTTCAGGGCCCTGGCTGCATTGTTGGTCCACCCTAATTAGGCATAAAAACCAGTTGCTAAAATGCAAATGGAAGATCACAGCAGACCTGGGCCAAATCGTAACTTGCAAACCTCCTCAGTCAGTCCCCCCCCGCCTCACCGCCCACCCGAGCAAATGCAAATGTTCTGTGCAAAGGACAAAAGTCCGAAATGCCGTTGAGCAGCTTAAAGGAGAAACACAGACCACCGTTCGTTGACTGCAAATAGCCTGCTGCTGGACTAAAGAGGTCAATAAACTAAGTGAATTGCAACCGATTGAGCTGAGCTGAGCTGTAGAAACCTGCTGTGGCAGGCAGGGCAAAAGCTTCATAGAGTCGAGAATCAACATCGAATCATAATTTCCAGCTAACAGGGAGGCCTTGACTTTGGAAACGAACCGACTGTCAAAGGCAGGCAGGCAGGCAGGGGAGACTGTAGAGCTAGAAAATCAGTTTCGTTTCAGTTGCCGGTCGGGAAGGAACAAAAGCTCCAAATTTTTTTGTGAAAAATGTGTAAATTTAAATTCAGAAATTGGTTTCAACCAGAAAATTTTTGTGTAAAAATCAGATTGTTAGATTGTCAAAGTAATTAGATCGAAGACACAGATGTATAACAGATGTAACAAAAACACTGATCTGAGGGAGACGCCCAAGAAAAAAAAAAACAGGAGAAAAAAGAAGAAAAAAATGAATAGAAAATTCCAGAAGACAACATAAATAAACAGAATTCGGTTCTACAGGTGAGAGAATCATGTTGAGCACCGCAGACTGCTGTTTCAGACTGCATAGGCTGCACACAGTCTAATCCAGTGGATAACAACTTTGAACCTTTCAGATCAACACGATGGATTTTTCAGATGAAAGAAGAAAGGGAAAAGAAATATAACCCTGATCTGCGACAAAACAAACGATTAGCGTGATATTCTTGCTCTTCGAGCTGATCATACCATGCACTCACATACACACTCACAGACACACAAACACCCTCTCAGATACACTTGGTAAGAACTCAGAATGCATTAGGATGCAGCTCACAGCAGCACAGTGACCAGAAGACTGTTAAATCAAACTTTGCTTTTGATACTCCAGATGTGGTTCTAGACGAAGACGGCTCTCGAGGGTTTCCGATTCAATTCAATTCAATTCCATTCAGAAAGTAAGTGCAGCCACCTCTCCCTCCACCTTCCTTCATATATATTATCTTGAATCCCAATTCATTCAATTGCAGAAGTAATTTACACGGGATGTTAACTGCATTATAATAAAGAAAAAAATCTAAAAAAAATGTGAGTATTGCGGGGGCAGCAACCTTAAGCCGCTTTCGACATTAATTGTTCCCTTTGCAGATAAAAAAAAAAAAAAAAAAGCACAAATATTATACAAAGATCAATACACAATGAAAGAAAAAAACAAAATGTTGGCTACAGCGTATCAATCGAGCGCTGATTTCAAATGATACCCAGGCACATGCTCCTTCATTTTGCTTCCTCTCTACATGGAAATAGGTGAGTCAAGGCGCCCGCCTTTGCCTGCCTGCATCCATTAATCTATCCATCGTCCTACCTTGCAGTTCCAAGCATTCAAGACACGGACACACGCACAACTGTTACTTGATGAATGCAACCTTGCTGATACGAAAATTTACACTCCAATTCATTCGGGTTATTTTGAATTTCTACACATGAATGTGGCTTGTGAGTGTTCAGCAGATCCATGGAGATGCTGATGCTGCCGCTCTTCACCCCTTCACCCCCTTTACAGAACTGGGTTACATAACATTTGATCAAAGAAGACAACAACAACGACGCCATCAAGTTTTTTCTTCTTTCTTTCATTGCGCATAGCAACGACAGTTGCGTCGCAACCAAGAACACTACTTTGGGTCCACTCCGTCGATATCTCTTAACGAAACCAATCCAAACCCAATCGAACCCAAAACCCAGCCCAAAAGGAGATCAAGATAATCATCGCTCATCGTTCAGGAAGGGGTAAGCATATCATCCCTCCCTCCCATCCATCTCCCAATTATAATTCTCCACCTTCTCTCTGTCTCTCTTTCCTTACAGTTATATTTGCTTTTGAAGAACGCACCCCCCTCCTCAACCACCCTTAGCTAACACTCGCACACACTCACCCACTCGAACATTACGCACACACATATGTATACACAACACACACACACACATATGTATTTTGTCGTTTGTTCCTGGTTCTGACCGACCGTGCAGCAAGTATTTAAAATGGATTTGCCTTGTACACGCAGACATCACATCACACTACCATGTTGTCCTGTCCTGGTTCACCACGAGCAAAGTGATGGGACATTGACACGTGCCCGTTGGGGCCTCTTGTGAGTCAAAACTCAACACTGCAACGTACCACCCACACACGCACACGCAGCAAAAGCCTTTCTCACACTCACTCAACCACCCAACAAACTAGAGAAAGGCAAACACCGATTCTCTCTATGTAATAATAAATAAATGAAAAATAAAAAGACCAAACCACAAAGCTATGATCTGTCCTCTCACTGGGTGGGCGGCGGTGGCAGCCAGCAGCCTCGCGTGCAATCGTCTCATTTAGTTGGTTTTTCCTCCTAAATTGTTCGGTCATCCTAATTGCTGGATGGATAGTGCGTGCCTCTCTGGCCCAACTCTGAAACGCATCAGTTTCCATTAACTGGAAAGACTTTCATCTATCTTAACTGGGAGGGGGGGTGGCTGGGGGGAAGGCAGAGCAGCTCAGCTTCCGTAGCCGTAAAACGTGAATTACATTTGGCAATCAAATCGGCGAAATCTGTTTATATAACTCGCTATTAGTCAACAGAGCAGGCGGCAGCAGCTCACACGATGCACACAGATGAATTTGGGTTGGATTAGCCGCCGCCGCCGCCGCTGCCACTCCCAGGCTCACTTGCTCTCTCATAAGTTTCCATTAGTGCTAGTAGGAGAGCTCAACACATCCTTGAATTTGTCTCTCTCAAGTTGTGCACTTGCAGTTGATAGACGACACTCGCATAGCTTCAGCTACAGCTTCAATTGTAGCTCTCTGGCTCTGACTCTGTCTGTGGCTCTGGGGATGTGAATGCGGCGGACGTGGATGTGTCCGTTTGTCCGTTTCCATATTTTTAGTTAATTAACTTGCAACTATTTAAGTGAACAGCACAAGTGGCTCGTTTTCATTTTCGTTTCTGTTTCTGTTTCTCCTGCTGCTTCTGATTGCGATTCGGATTGTTTTTGCTTTCGGTCCGGTCCAGTCCTGTGCTATCCTGTCCGGTTCAGTCTTGCCACTTTCCACTTGGCATTTTGCAGTTGCTGCTGCTGCTGCTGCTGTCGTTGTTCTATTACTTCCTTTGGCTGGCACACTCAATGACTACAAATTGTGGTCATCCAGTCTGTCACGTACAAAGGCTACAAAGCGTGCGAGAAAACAAGACCAGCGGACGGAGTTACGAGTTGAAGCGGCGGCTGCTGCTGCTGCGAGTCGTCAGCGACGCCCAGGTAAGTTGGCAAATCGGACACGTTTCGTCCTTGTTCCGTTCAATCTATGTGGGTCGTGCGCTGTATGTGTGTGTGTGTGTCTCGATGGAGATGCCGAGTCTTAAGACCGAGTCACTCGCCTTGCCGCCTTGTGCACACATCTCGCTCCATTTCCTTGGCCTTTGGCTTTGGAGCGGCCAGTGTTTCCAGTTTCCTACACCAAATTCCATTCTGACTGACTTCCTCCTCCTCTTTCATTGCTTCTTTCATTGCCACTTTTATTTGAAATCTCAAACGTCAGCTCATGATGCGACACATCCTACAGACACACAAACACACACACACACACAGTCACATCAATCCTGCTGTTCCGTTCCGCTCCTCGCTGGCTGTTCTCATTTCATTGTAAAGTGCAATTCTCTTAATTAGTTTCTGATGCTGATGCTTCTTCCATTTTCTTTGAATTTTCCTTTTCCACAAGCTCCTTTCTCTCTCTCTCTCTTTCTCTCTGTCTCTATCCGCTTCTCAATTAGGCTGCCCCAGGTCTAGAGTCGCCAGCCTTCAGAGCATTTGAATATTAACAAATGACTTTGCACTGCGGCACAATGGAGATTTCCATGTCCTAGGTGAGAACTAACAAGCAAAGGGGACATTAAGGTCCTTCATGGAGTATTTAAAATTTGTCTAATTGAAGTCGGCGGTGGGCTCTGCCAGGTTGCCGCTTTGAATTTACTTTTTCCCATTTCATTTCTGTTGACTTTTTTCGCTGATGTAATTTTCAGCTCGTTACATTCTGGTTTCTCGATTCTTTCTCTGAATGGAAAATTTATTCAAATTGGAATTTAATTGAAATGTTTGTCACTGTGATTTTCCATTCCCTCCTTCCCTGCTGCCATCCTTCCTTCCTTCCTCATCCATATACCTCAAGCAACGACGAGACGCCGCCGTCTTAACAATGTCCAAAGAAAGACGCGGTTTCGAGTTGGCAGCGGCAACACTCATCATCAGAATGTGGTTAAAAACATTTACTCAGACAACACACACACCAACAAACACCCACAAACACACACGAATGCAAGGGAAAATAAATTTGAAAGCAATCACAACAACAACAAATCAAAGTTGCAGTTTTTGGTTGCCTGCGGCTGCCTGTTGTGCAACACAATGTTGCTGCTGCCCTGATAGCCGCCCGCCCGACCCCCAATCCCGCTGCTCTTTAAACCAATTTGCCAAAAACGCAGCTGGCAGAGCAACAAAAACAATTGGCATTTCCAGAATGCGCTGCCGCCATGAGAGAAGAAAAAAAGGAAAAAGAAAAGAAAAATGGAATGGAAAAATGAAAATAAAATGATGTGGAAATGAAATCGGCAACGAGAGGCTAACAAAATTGTGCGGCCGCAGCACTCTGCTCGCTGCTCACAGCTCACAGCTCAAACTTGGCTTTCACCTCTCGACCAGCTGCAGCTCCTCTCTCTGTATCATCCACCCACCCACCACACACGACCTGCTGCCTGCACTTTTTGCCGCCGCTGCCGTCGCCACTGCTGCCTGTACATAAACCAAAAATGCAGTCAATACAAATATAAATAACTGCCAGGGCCAAACAATCAAAATCCAACCACCCACACACACTCACACACACACATTTATATACATATAAGGAGGGATAGATGGTGGTGCCCACCGTACATGGGAAGGGAATTTTCGGCATGATTGCGTCGCATACGCGGCGTATACGTAACGTAACGTAATGCATTTGTAAAATGCAGCCTGCAAGCGCAAATGGCCAACGAATTGCAAGACAAGCAGCCAGGCAGGCACAGTCAGGCAGGCAGACCAAGCTGGCCCCGCCATGGGCGTGTGCTTTGAGAGGTCTGAGTAAGTACAGCTGCTGTTGCCTGGCCCTTGGCGCCAAGCTGCCCCCCGCGTTTGGGGTGATGAAAGGCATCGCAGAGCTTTAATGAAAGTGGCTAAATGTGTGCCGAGCATGTTATAAAGCAAAACACATTGGGGCCAGCCACGGAGGTGTTTGCACAGGCGCGAGTGAGGACGAGTGTAAAACATAGAAATAACAGGTAATGGGCCAGGCCAACTAACCAACACACACACACACACATGGAAACACACGTGTTGTTAGTTGAAATTTGTTTCCTGTTCTTTAAACTTTGATTCCACGAAAGTGTAGCCCAGCGCAGCGCAACGAAGGGGGGCGGGCAGCGGGGGCTGTTTAAAGTCAACATGACATTTAATTATACAATTGAGAGGTTTTATTTTCAATGCTGGCGGCTGAGGCTGAGTCCTGAGCGAGCAGCCATCAGCCAGCAACAGCAGAAGCAGCAGCAGCAGCAGGCATTACACACACCGCCGCTGCTCTCCAGGGTGGCGCAGCAAAAAAACTATTTCAAATCAGGCCTCTCGGATAGCGAGAAAAACCCGCTGCAGTCACGTTACTCCATAGACCATTAGCCATTAGCCACGTTGTTGCCACAGTCAGAGCCCCTTAATCGCCTTTTGCATCCTTTTCATTCGCGTACGCCCAGACCGACCAACCGACCGACCGACCGACCGAAACCTAATGCTGCTCATCTGGAGGCCAATTTCAATTCCAACACGTTTGCTATTTGTTTAAATTCACAGTTGGCCGACGACCACCCCAACCCTCCTGGCCAACTTCCTCGTCTCGTCGTCTCGCGATCATTTGACCAGTTTTTTTCCTCCTGGTTTTGTCTGCCAGCGAGCGAGTGTGTGTGTGTCTGGGTGTGTGTGTTTGTATGTACTTTATGCTTTCTACACGTGTTCATGTCCACACACACACTGCACACACACACACACACGCATACATTTTATTGCCAGCCAACAATGGTGCAAAAACTAGTAATAATATTGTGGTAATATCATTTCGCAATTTAGTTTTTGGCCACAGACACGAACAAAACGCCTCCGACCCGCCCACCCACCACAAGAGCCAGCCGCCTACCTACCTGCCTGCCTGGCCGGCCAAGCGGCATGAACGACTGGGCGATGCTCTATGAAAAGCAAAGCCACAACTGCCAGGGAAATCTGTAATCATCCCACTGAGATAGCTGAGTAGTAGGGTGGTTGGCTCAAACCCACCAACCCTCCCACCAATCAACGCGACACTTAATCAATTGGAAAATTTTTCCTTTGCCATTTTAGATTGGCAGACCCAAGCTGATCAAGTATCTCTCATACCTTTAGGTAGAGTAAAAACTAATTTCATATTTTTCCACATATTTTATATTGCACAAGTTTGTTGTGCGGCTGTGTCTATGTGTGCTGTGTGAGCCATAAAGGTGGCTTTAGAATGAATGAAACTTTTGTTTTTTTTCTACTTTCGATTTACGAAAATTTTGAATGAAATTATTGCTGAACTCAGCGCGGCTCCAACTGCAGTGGTTGCTGCCACCAGCTCCGCTCTCTCTCTCTCTCTCTCTCTCTACCATCAACACAGCACCACCTCCTGCTGCTCCTGCTGCTTCCCCTCATCAAGTATTTGAAATAAAAATATTAAAATAAATATTAGTACTGAAAATCTTACAATTTTCCACAGCATTAAATTTCACTTAGCATAAAAAAAAATGGAATGCAAACTACACAGAAGATGGGGGAAAAAAAAAGACGAAAAAGATGAGCGAAATAAAATTTATATCTGTGTGTGTGTGAAGAAGAATGACGACGACGACGACAAGGAGCAGGAGCAGGGGTCACTGGTACTGCAAGCTCGTTAAACGGCGAAATCACATCGGACTCACTGACTGACTGACTGACTGACTAGATAGTTGCAAGAGGGAAAGAATACAGGAAGTCCAAAGGCCAGGCGGGCAACAGCAATCACAACTGCTAGCCTCACCTCATACCCATCATCAATGTCACAGGCAAGAGATAAAGAAAAACAGGGAAATGACTTTACAAGTTCGTGTTCAACTTTGCCACAAGCTGAAACGCTCATCAGTTGACACACTGGCCAGGGTATGAAAGTTTGAACTGCAAGAAGAAGGCGACGACTGGAGGGAACTTGGCCTACCTACACATGCTTGCTTCTCTAGATATATTTTTGCAACCGTTTATATATTTTTTTTCTCTTTTTTTTTCGACGTTTTCTCTTGCGCTTAACTAACCTAAGTGGCTTACCTGAAGCGTCGCTCAAGTGCATGGCAGTTTGGTGAAGCTCTTTGGCTTGCAATCTGTGTGTGTCTGTGTGTGTGTGTTTAATGCTGCTGCCTGACTGGCCACGCCCAACCGCCCTTAGGTCCTGTCGGCTGGGCCGGAGTAAAGGGGCAGGCAGGAAGGCAGCTAGTCAAATATTGAGGCCAAATTTACCTTTTGTGTTAATTTTTTTTTTTTTTTATATTTTTTCTGTGTTGGACTCACCTGGTTGCTGCTGCTACTGACTTTCCTTGGTGTTTGCTTTTAGCGCTCTCACTGCAAATGAAAGAAAAACACAATTTAAACATTTTTCTGGCTGCCATATTCGCTTAGTTTAGTTGCTTCTTTTCTTGATCGTTTTCTCTCCCACTTTTTGGGTTGTTTTTCCCCTCTCTCCCCCAGCGTGGAGAGCTCATTAGGAAGCCGCACATAAAATGCATTTCAAATCGTATTTACATATTTCGTTTTGCAACGTTTTATTTACACTTGGCAGCCGCCTGGCATCGCACTCTTCATTAGGTTGCTCCTGCCCACCCGCCCACTGATGCACACTGACTGCTGCGTCTCAAAGATTTTTACCTGCCAAAGCAGCATCCTTCAATGGTCCCTCTACCAGGTGGCGAGCCCAGCAAGGTGGTGGAGAAATTCATAAACAAATTTAGAGATGTAGAAACGTCCCGAGGGATGAATTCATTTCATCTGGCAGTTTTGCCTCTTTTTTTTCTACGGGTTCTTCTCTCTGTTGCTGCCGTTTGTCTGTCCGGTGTCCCTTGCCACGATGTTGTTGCAACAAAGCACAACACAGCAGATAGAGTTATCAGACAGCTGTTTAGCTTGGGGAATGTCTAAGAATTTTCAGATAGACTGCGACACACACACACACACACGTGTCCGAGGCTTCTCAGATAGACAGACGCCCTGGGACCGTCGCTGCAACAAACACACAGCACCAAGCATGTAGACATTTATATGGGAAGCGACTTTCTTGCCAGCTAAAACTATCTATCAAGTAGCTGTCGCCTTAGCCCTAAGGCGGGTCAAAGCTTGAAAGTGGATGCCATCACAGGGAATCGTAGCTATTTAGGTTTTTTGAGGCTGCCACGAATTAAAGTAACAGAAATCGAATTGAAGCCACTGAAGGGCCTTGTTTAACCTTGGAATAAACCGCAATCAGACACTGGACAGGGGACAGTAAGTGGACCAAAGTCTTATTGGTTAGGAGTTACGGCAAAGTCAATTGACAATGCTGGCGGCTGGCTGACTGGCAACACATGTTCGCACGAGTCGATATTAATAAACACTTAAGCCAAGACAAAGGCCAGTGGCCACTGACCACCACCTACCAATGAGCAGCCAGCAGCAGTGGATCAATGGCAATGGAGCTGGCTGCTGGGCTGTTGCTGCCTCCTGACGGCACATGTGCGACACAAACTGAATGACATTGTATTGTCGGTCTGTGTGCTGGGCAGCAGGCCCCCCTTGCATGGGATATTAAATTCGTTTTCCTCAACACACCCCAACATATTCAGTGTTGTTCACTGTCCAAGACTACAGACGTCTAACAAATAATGCGTTTTTCATTAGAGTTGGAGTTGGATTGGCCAGCCAGCCATGGGCGACACCATGTGGCAACTTCAGATCAAGCGCCTAATGAGACGCTTTTTACTTTACACCACACCACACACAGCTACTCTGGGCAGCTTTAATATTCACTTGATGGAGGGGAGCGGAATCTGGGATCTGCTGTGATCTTTCAACGACTACAGTAATAGGAATCGGTAGTCTGTAGTTGGGCAACATTGTTGTTCTTCTCCCCCCCCTAAAACTAAGCCTTTTCGCTTGCCAAATTCGTTTGGGGCAGAGCCATCTGGGCAGAGCAAACAAATAACACAAAGACGTAAGAAAACTGCAGCAAAATTTCGCTTGGCGCTTGGCAGCAGCATCAAGAGCAGCGAGCAGCGCAAATTCTCCGTAAATGTCTTTATACATTTGAAATTGCTTTGCTATTAAAACAAAATAAACGACGCGACGCGCAAACTTATAAATTTTGTTTGAAAATCAAGTTGAAATAAATGCAGCAGCCCGGGACCGGACCGGACAGAGAAGGCGCAGCGGGACGGCGACGAAAGCGCTGGAACAAATCTCAACTCAGCCAGCCAACGAAACAGAAGAGCCAAGACAAGCGCACACAAGTCTGCGAAGCAGGGAGCAATAAATTCAACTTTCCGCTATATTTGAGTGTCTGAGTGAGTTTCACAGCCAAACGTACATAAAACAGGCGACTCACATGGCCATAAATAGCACAGCAGTGCAGCAGGACAACAGACCAGCAGTAGAGCAGCAAGGAACGAGCCACCGAGTCTTTCAACAGGCCAAGACTGAACCCCTCTTTTAGCCTCACCTATTTGACCAAACTACAGCAACGCCGCGGACTTCACAGAAAGAAAACAAAAAAAAAACGTTAAAAAAAACCGAAATAAATTGGATTTTAATTTTATTGCCACATAAATATGTGTGCGTACATGGGTTGAGGTAATTTTACAGCAAAAGAGCTCAATTGCAACCTCAATGGCCAAGCCAAAGACGAGACGAAGCCTCCTCCTTGTGCCAAGTAACCCAAGGAAAGAGAACTTTGACCGTCTGAGCTCATTAGAATGAATCGCTTGCTGCGCTCTTCCCTGACCTGACACTCTACAACCACCAAAATATCCACACAAACACACTAACCCAGCTGAGTTCATTTATAAAGGCGCTAGCGAGCTCGCCTTTGGCTCAGTGTTTGATTGCCTTGAATGCGCCTTTCGTTGCGCTTGCCAAAATCAAATCAGTTCATAAATAATTGCCAGCCAAGAGAGAGAGAAAAAGAAAAGAAACGGAGAGAACAGCCAAAAAGGAAAAGAAACACAACAAAAACTAAATAAATTCGGCAAAAACAAAACTGGCGCCCACATAAGTATGCTATGGAAATTGTGTGCAGGCGGCAGAGGCGCACAGCAATTGATTTGCTTTGGCTGAGGGAAAACAGCCAAGAACAGGAGAAATGAACTGATGCGAGCAGTCTTAATGAAAATATGTCAATCCAATGCATGCATATATGTGTGTGTGTGTGTGACATCGTCGCTGCCCCCCCCTCGGCCACAATGCCTCTGGTGTGTCTAGCTTGCTTCCCACCACACTCAGATGTTGCTCACTTGCTGCTGCTGCTTTTGTTTGCTTCTTGTTGTGCCTCCAGTCGCCCATTTGGCCATTTTTCACTTTAATTTAAACATTAATTTTCAATTCAATTTCACTGCTTATTGTCATCAATTGAAAGCAGCAGGCGATGGCAGCAGCAGCAGCAGCAGCAGCAGCGGCAGCGGTAGCGGCTGCCCACCACCCCGTGTCATTGATGAATGTTCTTCCAGACTTTTTCTCCATTTAGCTGGCAGTCGAAACACGCACACACACACACGCGCGTTCGTTTCTATTTTTGTTGTTGCGGCAGCAGTTTTCGCGTTTCTCCGATATCAGTTCAGAGCCTGCGACTAAGTCGTCTCGCTCGTCTCCCCCTGAACACAACTTGATGTCGCTCTGCCTGACTCTGGCGTGTAACGCTTTTAATAACTCAAGTTTCACATAATTTTTGAGACTCTTGAAGGCACCTCCCGCACCTCTTGGGCACTGCTTGATTAGCCGCCTCCACCCTCTAGTCGGCTACTTTGGGGATTCGGTTTGGTTTCTGGTCGCCCCCAGCCTGCTGCTGCTGCTGCCTTTTGATTTGTGTGCGCAATGTAAATTCATTAGAGCTTTGCTTAAGCCAGTGCGCGGCTTAGCCGTTTACCTGCCAACCGACCGACCCGACCACGCCCAAATGCCAAACAAATTGATAGCCCAAGTTCACAATGAAGTGGTGGGCGTGGCTCGGCGGCTGCTGGCTGGTTGCTCTTGGCCTAAAACTTTTCATTATGCAACGTTTGTCCCGCCCGTCCGCCGCAACCAAACAAAAGGCAAAGAGTCGACGCCACAGAACGGAGGACACAGGAAAAACAAGTTGAAATTCAAGTTGAAAGCCAGCAGCGCACAGTGATTGCCAAACACTGAAAATGTTCAAATCGAAATTGAAACGTTTGAAGCTTCGATTGATGCAACATTCTGTGGCAACTGTGGACCACTGTGCGTGCACAAATTAAAGGACTCTCGAGTGAGTTAAAATGTTGTTGCGTTTAATTGCAAATGAGCAGATTCAAGCAAGAGTTGACAACAAAAGCAGTCGTTGTTCCTTGCTGTTGCCTTTCAAATAACGTCGACAATTGCTGTTTCAATGTTGTACGCCTCCGTCTGTGTATCTGTCTCTGTCTGTGTGTGTGTGTGTGTGAATGAAACGTGAGTCAGTCTGACTGCTGTGCTGCTATCAAATTCCTCAAAAAATTGTTGTTTGTGTGCGCTGCAACAAAATTGTCATAGGACGACTTGCTTGCGACATTTCAAAATACTCAAATACAAGGATAATTGCTTTTCTTTTTATCCTGCTCAACCCCCCCGTCACTGCTGCCTGCTGCTGGTTGTCGCCTCTGGGAATAGTTCAAGCGGAAAATTGTCTTTAAAATTTAATCAGCAAAACCTACGAGTGTAGGTTACCGCAAAGGATGAATGTTGTCAGCATAAACTGTCCAGTCCACCACTCTGTGCAGAGTCAGCTGCGTTAGTTCGATATGGCCGACCGAAATCAGCAACAGAAACACAGGAGCAGAAACAGGAAGACGACAGAGAGTTCAGCCGCCGGGCAGGCAGCTGTCCAAAAGCCGTTGTAACCCAAGCTGAAGCTGAAGCTGCAGCTGAAGCCAAAGCCCTAAACCAAAGACCAAGATGAAGATCTTTAGCTGCTGCTCATTGTCAAGGCAGGCAGACAGGCAGGGCAGGCAGCATTAATTTATGTCTCACATAAACACAAATGTCAAAGACTACAGCTGCCCACCTGTAAACGCACACTGGTCGAGGGGTCGCTCCACAGTAAATGTGACCTTTGATGAGCCGCCTGCCTGCTCCCAATAATTTCCATCTAAAGTCCTTTGGCTGACAAAGTGAAACTGAATTTGATTCATAAAAGATTTCAAACATTTAAAGAGGGGTTTTCACACATACTTTTGACCACTGTGCGGGAGGCAGAAATTGACAAAGGTCAGCGGCAGACATTTACACTTTAGCCTGGAGTCTCTCACACACACAGGCATCCACATGTAAAGGGAGAAACCACAGCATCAGCCCTTCGAGTTAGTGACATATTGCCCCCCCGTCCAAGTTCTTGGTCAGGTCGTTCGTTCTTTCATGCTCCACATCCCGTATCCCATATCATTCTGTGCTGCCTCTGCCAGAAGCAGCAACAGCAGCAGGAGCAGGAGCAGCAGCGGCTTTTAACCGCAAACCACTTCAGTCTGGGTTTGTTTCACTGTATGTAGATAGGAAAGTGTGTCTGTGTGGGTGCGTCTGGGTGTGTGTGTGTGGAGACGGAGGTTTTAAGACATTAAACGGCTTCATTACCTGCTAAATTTCAAATCAAATACGAAACAAACCCCAACGAGAGACATTGAAAACCACAAGTCAAGACGAAGACACGGGCAGCAAGCAGCCCAGCAACCCCAAGTACCAAAGGAAACCAACTGATTAGCTGACAACTCTATATAGTAATACTCATATGTATGGGTGTGTGTGTGTGTGTGTGTGTGTGTGTGTGTGCATAATGACCAAAGACAAAGTTTATGTTTCGCCTGAAATTGCTGACAAAATGAAAGTCTTGCGGTCACTTGTCCAAGAAGCACTTACTGGTCGGTCGTAGCACAGAGAAACGGAGGCTTCGGAACGATGCAGCCCTCCGCCTGCCACTGACCATGGACTTTTCTACATCTGACTTTACTCTCCCTCTGAATTGTTATTGTTGGACCCCTCTAATGAGCTGAATATCTGCTTGTTAGATATGCTTCGGTGAAAACACCGACCGACCGACACCAATCAAAAACCATTTTTGGCAAAAGTTTTTCAAACTGATTTGGCTGGCAAGGCAGAGACGATAATGTTTACCACTTTCAAAGGATCGGGAACTGCACGCAAACAGCGTCCAAAACATGATTTGTTATTCAGATGGGTGGCAGGCAGTTCAGTTTCTTTATCTTAGGCTCCCCCTCCACCCTCAGGGCAACCACCAACCCACCAGTCTTCCATTGTGATAGGAAGAGACTTGGAAAAATTTTGCCTCTGTTCGCCCACCGCTTTTCTATGATTATGACAGCCTGCTGCTGCTGCTGGCTGCCTTCTTCCGCTTCCGTTCGTCGCGTTCCGGCTGCTTCTGTTGGCCAGTTTGCCAAAAATTAATTATTTAGGCATGTGGATGACTCCACCACCGCGTAGGTGGCTGGGAGCGGTGCTTAAAGGGCAACTCATAATAATCACTGACGTTGGCATGTGCTAATAGGATAATGGCTATCCCCCCTACACCCTCCTTCCCTACCAAAGCAGCCACCATCGGCCGCTCCTTTTCAGCGATTCGCTGCCTCCTCTAGGCCGTCGTTTCTATTTCTATTTTTTTTTTCTACTTTTAGTTTTTGTTGTGTTTGGTTTTGTGTGTTGCTTTGTGGCCTTTGCTATCTGTTTTATTACCTTTTGCTATTTATTTATTACCACCAGCAAACACACCCTGACACACACACACACACACTGATACACTTGAGGGCTCCATAAACAAATATATTAAATTTTAATGCTTAATTTATGTGCAGATTAATTTCGTACATTTTTCCTAGAGGTTGGCTGACCAGATTAGTTCGCTCTGCCCCCTCCACACACACACACACACGCAAACATCCTTTTCCATTCAGCCTGGGCGCAACTATTGTTTCCTCCGCCCCACCACCTAGTCGGTCTGAATTTTATTCTGACAATTTTTTCATTCCCTTCTGGTTTTTTCCGATTTGTTTAATGCATTAAAAATATCACTGAGGACAGCAGAATAAATTTAAGCAAAATATTAACCACAAAATATTAAATCGAATGAAAGAAACGTTGTAAGAACTTTCGAATCGAATCTATTGAACCTTGATAATTAGGCGACGACGATGACAGCAGCAGCGCACACAGGTTGGTAGGCAGCCAGCAATTAAAGTGATTTTTGTTTGCCATGGCAATTGCCGATTCCCCCCCAATTATTATTAGCAAATATTGTGAGAGAGAAAAACCCTTCAAGAGAACCGAACCGCTATCCTTAAAGGGCTTTTGGCCTTCCTTGCCACTCACCATCGCTTAAATTCCCACCAGTAGAAATCAAACAAGCAACAATGCTTGTTGGTGCTACTGTCAGAGCTGCTTACTGGGAGCCACCATTAACGTTTGAAGTTCGGCTTTTGGCGTAAACACACAAACACACACACACAGAGGAGGGCCAACAGCTTGTACACACACACAGGCACACACACTCACACCACTTGGCGCTCATCTACATGCAAATCAGCTCTTGTAAGTATTCAGAAAACGTTGCTCTTGTGGCTTTTTGGAACGTAACCAGATGAAGCCAGACAGACAACCAAACGGCAAGGACAACGACGACAGACAACGGCAGCTACAAGAACCAGAAGGACGACCAGGACGACGACAGCCGTAGTGATATCAACTCAATGTGTTTTTTTTTTAGCTAGCTGCGGCTCCTACTACTACACATATCTGTGACTCCTCTTCCATCCTGCTGTTGTGGTCCAAACAACTTTGCCCACCGATGACTATAAGCCGCTTCGTCGCTCCACTCTCTGCACCGTCGTCCTGCTGCTCGGCTGCTCTGCTCTGCTGTGCCATCGCCGCAGTATATTTATGCATCACTTTGAGTTTATTATTTGCAGCACATTTATAACGATATCACAACATAAAAAGCGTGTTATTTGCCAACTTAAACATAAGCGTATCATGACGACAGTGTCTGGCTCTGGCTCCAGCTACAGCAACAACTCACTACGGCTCCTGTACTTTGTGAGCTTCCTGAGCTGCTGCTGAGCTGTGGCTGTTGCTGAGGCAGTGGCAGCAACGTTGGACTTTTGTTGTTGTTTGTCATACGTTGTTAGCAGCTGTTGCTTTTCTGGCGAAATCAGCCAGAGCTTGGTGGTTGCTCCTGCCACATAGCCATGTCGTAGTAGGCCAGGCTGCTGGCCCAGGCCAGACTACAGCATCATCAGAATCCAGGAGGAGGCAACATACCGCATTACTGTGCACCGTAGCAACGTCAACAGTCATGCCGTCTCGCTCTCCCCTGGCAGTCCTCAGAGTCTACCATCGCCATCGTCCTCGTAATGCGCTAAAAAAACTATCAACAACAGCCTGCCCAGGCGGAGGCATTATAATAACGGCAAAATATATGCAGCAGCCTCCTTCATGGCAGCAGACACTGTTGGATCCTTCAATACCCTTTGCTCTCTGCTCTCTTCATCAAGGCTCTGCCTACAACGACCAGCAGCGGCTCTCTATCTACATGCAAATTTCCACATCCCAACGCGCAAAGCCAGAAGGTGCCAGGACGGGTCTTGGAAGATCACGACGGCGGCTACTTTCCAGTGTTTGAATATCCTTTTCCATGTGTACTGCGTAGCGTATGAGTAATCTGGGTAGCCTTAAGCTTTGCTTTCTCCTCGCCTCAACCACTGAGACTGCATCTCCCTCCCCTGCAGGGCGTCTCCTTTCACAGCCCAAAGGTCCTCCATTGTTGTTGTTGTTGACTGCGTCTCGTTGGTATATTTTCGGTATTTATTTTTTGGTATGATTATTGCATATTTCGTGTCGTCGCCGGGTGCTGCTGTGACAGCTTTCCACCACCACCAACTCCACGATGCTCGCTTATTCAGTTTTTTTCCCACTATTTTTTGTGTTTTTCTCGTCCTTTTGCATCTCGCGCTTTAGGGTAATGCGAAATTTATGCTTCATGGGCTTTTAGTGCAGCCACCCAAGCATTCTCAACCAGCGACTCCACTCAGCACCCCTTGATGCTCCTGCTGCTGCTTCCTTTCGACGCTCTCAAATTTTTTGTATATAGAAAATATTTTTGTGGAGCACAAGGGAACACAACACAAAAAATAAACAAAACTGTGCAGGTGATGTGAGGATGAGTATTGATATTGTCCAAAAAAAAACAGCAGAACATAAGCAGGCAAACACACTCGCACACACACACACACACACACACACACACACACACACACACAGGAGGATGGCAGCAGAGTTTGTTTATCTTGTATCAGGCGAGCAAGCAAGCAGGCAGGCAGCTCTCCAAAAAAAGTATGCAACACCCACTTAAGGGCTAAAAAAGGAATTGAATAGATAAACAAATACATAAATAAAAAGCACCAACGCACACACACAAACACACCAGAGAGCGAGGATAGCGTTGCACAGGAGGGAGACCACTACACAGATGGAAAATAATGGACTCGAAAGAAGGGGGGGAAGCAAAGAAAGAGGCGAGTTTAAAAGTAGACTAATGACTGGGGCGTATGAGTAATGCCAGGGAAGTGAAAGGACCTGCTCTGCCTGCCTCTGCCTGTGCCCGTCTCTGCCTGGTGAACAAATAACAGCAAGATAAATATCAGATAAACAAGTCGAGCCGGATGAGTGGCCAGATGATGCAGAAACAGGATAATAATGAGAGCCAATGAAAAAGGTATCCAGTTAATCAGGCCAGTTGAGAGTGAAACTAAAGCTGAAACAGGACAGGGCAGAACGGGACGGGTCGGGACAGTCCTCAGTCATGGAAATGTCCACACAGAAACGTTGGGGAATTCAATGAACCGCAGCAGGCAGAAAGGCAGCCGCATTAGGCGCTGGCAGCCAGCGGGCGGGCGGCAGCTTAATTAGTCAATTGAAAACATGGGGCCATGACAATTACCAAATAATGTTGTCCGTCCCTCCCCCCCGGGCGCATCAGTAAGAAATATCCCTTTGCATTCATTATGTTCAATTTTTATTGGCTCCACTTTGTGCCCGTCGCTGTCGTGTCTCTGCTCTCCGCTCCATTCCGTTTCAGTTGGGTGTGCGAAGGAGGAAACCATTAAGCCGCAAATTAATTTTCGCCCTGCAAACATTTGAGTGCAATAAATGTTCATTTGATTTTATTTGTTTTAATGCGGCGACGACGTCCACTTTGAATCCACACGTTTGCTCTTCCTGCTCCTGCTCCATTGCTTCGCTCAGCAACAACTGTAATTTGTACTGCTGGCGGCTGTTTGTTTGGCGCATGGGAAAAGTCGTCTTTTCGCCAGACCCACCAACGAAAACACGTGCACAGTGGTTTCAGGTGTGTCCTTTGGACGTCGTATTTCGGCTCATTGCCAATGGTAACACTGGTCTCATGGGGTTTTCGGTCGCATCACAAACCAATGTGCGCGCTCAACTGTGTTGCAGTCACTAAACGCTTGAAATGCTCGCGGCACAGTTGCTGCTGCTCATTTGCCAGTGTATTTCTCTCTCCGTGTGTGTGTGTGTGTGTGCTGTGTACATGAGAAGTTGAGCGTAAGAGACATTTCCCCTGTACCCCTCTATCCAGTCACCTTTCAACCGACCGACCGACCGCCCTCTCTCTCTCTGTCACTGTGTGCCAAGCGTTTTATTTAACACAAAAGCCACACACAGTTGTCAATGGCCGCTCTGCCCCTCCTCACCCAACCCCAACCACAGAGGGGGAAAAAAAATCTTCAAAAATAATAAAACAACAAAAAAGGGAAAATAAAATTGCTTAACTTTGTTGCGTTTCGCCTTTGGCCAGAAGGCGGCAGCCACATTCACATGCTCATATAGAGAGGGGAGCAGAAAAACTCACACCCACACAGCAGCAGCAACCACATTACCAACTGCTAGCCAAACTGACCAAAAAACAAGCCTTGAAAGAAACAGCCAAAGCCAAAGCCATCGACCGACCGACCACCCACCCACCCAACGGCCAATATTTTCTGCAATCTTGCACACACAAACAACACACAGACACACGGGGGACGGATTGGTCAGAAGGGGCAACTGTTACCTTTGGCGACCAAAGTTGCTGCGCCGCCCGTCCCTCTGGCCAGCCATGTGTGTGTGTGAGTGAGTGTATTTGTGCAGCAGTTTACTTTAGTGGCGCCCATTTGGGTAGGAGGAAGCAACTATTTTCCAGTTCCAATTATTTGCAGTTTGTAGACAGCAATTTAAACCCTCCCAAGCGGGCGAAAGAGAGACAAGGAGGAGGTAGCAGATAGAGAAAAGGAAGGGGAGTCTAATAACTATGTCATACGACAGGCATCGCCTGACCGCAGCTAAAAACTTGTATTGAGGAAAATCCAAGGAGCCACAGTCAAAGGTGTAGAGTATAGAAGCTTCGTTTTGTTTTCTTCTTTGCTTGGCCAAGATGAGTTTTCTATAGTTTGGTTTCTATATTTTCTTTCGGTTTTTTCTTATTTCTTTCGGATTGTGTGATTTATAACAAGTCGGCTGGCTCTATGAGCTGCAGGCAGGCAGGTTGTGGCCAAGGAGGGGGAGCCAGTGTGGGCTGCTAGCGTTGGCATAATCTGCAGTTTGTGTTTTCAATGCCTGTCAGGTGGGTGGGTGGAAAAACAGAGTTATGTCAGCTGCTCTGACTGGAGGAGGAGGAGCAGCCAGCCAGCCAGTCAGCCAACCGATGACTGCGGCTGATTATTCGTGTTGACCACTAGCCAAGTCAGTCCCTTGCTCTGTCAGCCACTTGATATTTTCTTTATATTTATTTCACTTACTGTGGACAGACAGACAGACTTTCAATTGACTGAGCATCAGAGTTGCATTAAGAAGCTCAAACAGCCAATGAAATTGAGTTGATTCAAGGCAATCGCTTTGGAAATGTCAAGGATAAGTCAGTGTGACATCGGACCACAGTAATTACATTGCCTGGAAGAGAGCTTGAAGAGTGTTTTCTTCCCTTCCCTTCCCATTCCTTTGCTTATTTCAATATTTTCCACAGTCTGGATGATTTAATCCGGCTTCCTTTCAGCCAAGAAAGCTGACTAATTTAAAGAGACAAAGTTTCATCAACGTGAAACGCTGCTGGCTGCGTTGTCATTCTTCCTCGGCTTTCAATCTGCTGTGCTTTGCTCCTTGGCCCTTTGCCCACCCATCACTGGCCACTCAAACTCTACTGGAGACAGGCATTTGCCTTTGGGCGGCAATACCTAGTGGTCTAGGCTGCTCCCACCGCCTCTTCCTTGCTCTTCTCTGTTTTCCTTCCTTTGCTGTTGCTGCCTTCAGCGTTGACAGGAGACTCCCAAGCCAAGGAAATCGAAAGTCTCCTCCTTGGCTTTGTATCGCATTTCAACTTGAAGGCCAGAAAGAGTTTCCATTGCCTTTAAAGTTGACATTTTGCGTGACAGACGTCGCCCATCTCACTCTGAAGAGACCCCCCCTTCCCGATTGCCTGCCTTTAGGTTCATGTTTTTAAGGAAAGCAAAAAAGGTAGCCGCATGTGACATGTAAAGGAAAAACTCAATCCACAGGGCCAACCCAAACCGCCAACCGGCCAGAGAGAATGAGAATGAAAGGCAATGAGTTTCAGAGGTTGGCAGAGACACAACCTTTGAGTTGTGATTAATTGCTCATTTCGTGGCAGAAGAGACAAACAAAGTGAACTAGAAAGAAGGAGAGACAAACGGCAGATGGGGAAAGCGAAAGAGAGAGAACCGAGTATCAGAGAAATTTCCAGCTGGGCTGAGCGCAGCCATTGAGGCAGCCCAAATTAAATTAAGCAAATGCCAGCCAGGATACTCTTAAGCACACACGCTCAACCCACACACGCACACAACCACCCACCTACACACTATGGACATCGATGTGCCATGAAACAACGGGGGCTGGAGAGTTGGGGAAAATGGATTTCGATTTTGAGGATGATTTGCTTGGCCATTTTTGCTGTCACGCGCGCTTTGCTGTGCTGTTCGCCTCATCACCAACTAACCCCGCCACAGAAACAGCTGTAACTGGAATAAGCATAAGGGGAGGGAGGGTGGAGCACAGTGTCAGGGGCTGCTGCTGCAATAGTCCGCCGCTTTCGGGGTTTTTCGCAGCTTGATTTGCGGCACAGGATCTAAAAACAGACCTCACTGACCGACCGCCCACCTGCCCTGGACATGGTTGGTCCCACACACACGCCAAGCTAAAAAGGGGTCGACGAGAGCATAAACTTATAATCGCACAGTGACACCGCCAACCAGGAGCAGCGGGTACAGCGAATTCCAGGTCCTGAACCAAGGCACGACGCTTTGCTGCAAATTCGTCTGATCATTCCTTGGTTCCAACTTTCATTACACGTTAAGCACACCTCGCTGGCAACCTGGCTGGCAGGCAGGCAGGCGCCAACAGCAGTCGGCTCTACGTGTTTATGTCACCAAAGATTGCTAACCCGTTTATGCCATTAAAGGGATTTTACAGGCCACTGAAGCGCTGCTTGACCAGAGAGACCAGACCGACCCCATAGCCTGATGGAGAACGGACGGCAGCTGGTTGGTTGGTTGGTCGACTGGCTGGCATAGTGCGGCGGTCCCCCTTGGCAGACCTGCTGCTTTGCTTGGCTTACTGTGAACGTGCTTTTCCCAATGGCAAGGAAATTCAAACACACCGACACAGAGGGGGCAGGAGATGGGGGAGAGAAGGAGACATATGTGTTGTAGGTGGAAAGCATTCGACAAGCATTTCAATAGCCACAATACAACAGACCAACCAACCAGACAGGACGGACACAGCTCTGCAGAGCAATTATATTCTCCATCGGGTATTTATAGGGAAATGAAAACTTTCTCCAGACAGCAAAATAATCCCACGATGATGGGCTGCCCACTGGACACAGCTTCTTCTCGGGTCTACAACACAGCAGCATTCTTGAGAGCCTCTTGACCGCCGCCCCCCGCTAACGGAACGCAAAAATATTTGAAAATTTTAAAAACATTTTGCAATTTGCTGGCCGCCCAACAAGTTATGTTTGCCCTGAAGGTGGTGCCACAGGCCTAGGACGTTCAGCCACCGCTCGGCTGCCTCCATGCATGCTATGTTGTGTGGAGTAAGCAACTATTTTTAGTGGCCAAGTTTCTTAATAAATTTTAAACGCCGCTTTTTATTATTATTTGCTCCATCGTACAAAAGTTTTTCAAATGCCACACACTCCCACGCAGCGTGCGCATCACATCAATGCCACAAAGGCCAAGCAAATGAAAATGAAAATGAAAATATATGACAAGTGCTTAAGGGCCCTAAGGAGGAGGGAGGATCAGCAGAGTGGAATGGATAGCAGGCAGCTCATTTATTGCCAGCCGTCTATCCAGAAAAATTCTAAAGAAAAATCATTAAAAAACCAATAGGAAAGGCCGGCCTTGTGGAAAGTCTCATACAATTCACATGGCCACCAGACGACCTAAGAACACAAATAATTTGCAGCTGTCAAGACCTATGAAGAGTCGTTAAGCCCAGCCCAGTCAGGTGTTCAACGTTAGAGTCAGAGCAGAGAATTCAGTTGACCGAGCCGACATATAAATAAACAAGGAAAAATGTGACAGTCGAGAAGCCTCTTTACAACTTTTGAATACCCTGTACGAATGACTGGTTTGGCTGCTCCAGGCGGTCAAACCTCCTAACAGACATCATGACTAACTGACAAGTGGCATAGAGAACTAAAGCTTCGACTGGGGAACGTCTGAAGCACGACACCACATCCAACTGTACGCAGAAATGACAAAGATTTCGATTCCCATCCAAAGGGGATGCGAGGTGCTTCCTGTGTGCTGTATCGATTGTTTTGGCTTAGTCGATTGTCGATTAAATTGCATTTAAGTTGAGTTCGTCTTGATGTCGCATTGCCAATGCATTTCCCAGGCCGAACATGTTGGCCAGACTAATTCAAAGTGTATAAATATTGCTGAGCGAGCAGCAGCAGCTTGTTGTGACCTAAAACTAATATTTGAAGAGATGCAAATGCCTTTGCCAGCTCTGCAGACTTTTATGAATGGATGTGACGCTGTCAGAGACACAGAGGCAGAGACAGAGCTTTGGCACTTATTCCCAAAACATTCCGAGAGACAACTGGAGCCGGATCTCCTGCATTCTCAACAAATTGAATAAACATTTCTCCAGCAATTATGACAGCAGTTCATCCAGCATTACCTGGAGGGTATTTGCAATTCGATTTCTGGTCTTATAATCTTTAATTTAATTCCCACTGACCAGCCCCCTTGTCCCAAGTGTAATTTTTGTCTTTTAATTTTTCCAATATTTCTCAACAGACACTTGAGCTGGTCGTCTCCGACCAACCAGCCCTGCCTGGGAAGGCTAATAAGCTGCTGCTGGTGCAACTGACTGACTGTTGTTGCCTACTTTTTGGGGCGACAGGCAAAACTATTTGTGTGTGTGTGTGTCAACCGTGTGTTGGTTGAGCCGAAACACTTTATAGCTGCTGCAGTCTATGAGTTTGCAAGTTTTGTTTGCGATACTTATGTGTACACTGTACACTGCACACCCGGACCGACCGACCGACCGGCCGACCCTGCGCTGGCTGGCTGCCTGTCGTACGTACGTACGTAACAACTGACTCGGCTCATTGAACTTTTGGCCAAGCACTAGAGCACACACAGTGGCAGTGGTAGTGGTAGTGGTAGAGACACTGAGACAGGCACTCTCGACTCGACAAATGTAAATGTGTGTGTTGTTCATAGCCGTTGTATGTGGCGTGTGTATTACATGCGTCTGTTAAGTAGTTAACGCTGTTATTGTTGTTATTACAGTTGCTTACATTTTGGCTTTTAATGCGTTCATTGGCAGATCCCTGCCAGGCAGTCAGCCAGGCAGGCAGGCCGCCAGGCTCCCGGTCCTGCTCTGGGGCTCAATGCAAAACCACCAAATGCCAGCTCCCAAAAAGCAAACCAGACGACGACGGCGAGGACGAGGACGACGACGTAACAACAACACTTTTGCATTAGTATGCGTTACAATTTTGTTTAGTTTCACAGCCACTAGGACGTACGTGCGTGTGTGTCTGTGTGTGCGAGAGTGTGTAACAGCTGCTCTGCTGCGCCAGGCCCGTTGATAGTTGTTCAAGTTGTTGTCGCAGTTGATTTTGCTGATGGTGTTTGGCTAATTTAATATCCCACAGACTCTTGTAAAACGTAGCCGAGCGAGCGAGCGAGCGAGCAGAGGTTACCACTTTAGCGATTTTGGAATATTTTTCCTTCATTTTGCTCCTCTTGAAATTGCTTATTTGCGCCTGCAGTCTACAGGACGAGGGCTGCAGGGCAAACGACGCCACCATAGGGATCCTCTTTAAGGGTAAAATTATCAGTGTTTGGTGGCTTGTAAATCATTTAACTTGACTGAGAGTGGAATATGGAAATGCTGTTGTGTGTGTTGATCTGAATCAAAGAGCCAAAGATCCTTTCATTTAGTGTTGCTGGTAGAAAAATCTCCTTTGGTTTTATTGAATTTTTGCCAACAACTACGGCGAGGAATCAAACTACGAAATTTTCTCTGCGTGCCTTCGATAAATTTATATTAAATCTGGTGGATCGTAGGCAAAATCCACAAAATGCTACTAATCTAGGGCAACACGCACAACCACACAGACACACACACACAATACTAAGCGCTGCCTAAGGACTGTCGACCTCCTGCTGCTCAAGGGCCGCCCGGCTAAACACACCGCCAGGCAGACACACCGACGCACACACAGGTCGGTCGTCCCTTCTATGTCAGCCCTCGTTCGCCTCTTTAACAACGCAACGCCCACACTAACCTGTATCACACACACATGCTTGCCAACTGGCAGCTTATTGTTGCCGCTGCTGCTGCCTCTGCTGCCTTTGCTGTTGCTGCCTGTTGTTTTTGTTATTAAAACGCAATTTTAATTTTGCACCGAGCTGAGAGGAAGAGTTCAGTTCAGTGACAAGGGCAGCAGCTCAGCAGTTGGTTGTTGGCTTACATACATCTCTCTATGTGTGCGTGTGTGTGTGTGTCTTTGGTTGGCCTTGACTTCTTTTATTATAAAGCAGCAGCAGCAGCGGCAGGCAGGCAGGCAGAAAGTCGGCCGAGGGACTGACTTTGAAGCATTTATGCGCAGCACATTTCAAAAAATAAGAAAGAAAAAAAAAATGAAAATTTAACAGCAGCTAGCATAAAAGTTATGTTAAAAATTACGAGGGGGCGGCGGCAGCAGAGGGTGCCAAGAGCAACAGCAAACAGCAACAACACCGACGACACCGACAATGTACTTTATGAGCATCTAAAAGAGTGAGAAACGACGGCAGAGGAGGAAACCAAGAAAATGTGTTTTGCAAATGCTGCTGCTGCTGCTGCTGCTGTGCGTGTGAGTTTAATAAGAATTTTTCTGACGCATGCCAAGGAAATTAAGCCAAGAATACCAGCGCAGCTAATAAAATCCTGTTAAAAAACAACAAGAATTACAAACATTACAAACTAATTAAGACAAATAAGTTGATAGAAAGTCGACTGAACGCGAAGGGAGAGAAACACGAGAAACAGACAACAATAAAGACAGACAGCCAAGTGTGGAATGAGGGAAGTGGAGAGAGGCAGACAAGAGTTGGAGATTTCATCACAGGGTCTGGAAGGGTCTGGGTGATGTGACAGCGGCGCAGCAGAAGCCAACAAACCAAAAAAAAAAAAGAACAAAAAACGAAACGAGAAAACAGAATGCGACCAAGGCTGTGACTGTGACTGCGGTTGCGGCTGTGACTGTGGGGTTAATTACTTAATAACCTTTGAAATGTAATTAAACGCAACCATCAACAGATATTACACACACAAATGCACCCGCCCACACACAGAAGGCCACGGCCAAGTTTAAGGCAGGCGCAGGGCAGACAACAGCAGCCAAGATTTAGTCAACCAAATGAGCAGGCGACAGGCACGCAGGCAAGTAAAGGAGCAAAAAAAATCCCCTTAAAGTAAGCAGCCACATGAATTATGCACACAAGACCTTCTGTGTGTGTGTGTGTCAGTGTGTGCGTGTGCGCTTAGTAAATATTCATTATGCTCAGGCCAAACAACATTGGCCTTGACAATCATATCCAATTTCATCAGAAAATCTTTGGCAGCAGGCAGCATCCACCAACCAAACAGTCCCCAGACAGCCAGACCAGGACGACTCCTCTCCTTCCCAGCCTCTCTGTCTGTCCTCTCGGGTGTGACTGTGTTTGGTAAAAAGAGTTGCAAGTGGTATCCGCAGATATAAAGGATTTGCCCTGGTCTTGACTGGCTCTTGGCCACTGTGTTGCCATTGTTATCCTCTCAAGTTGGCCCAGGAAAAGTGGAAAACCCGCCTCAGTGATGATGACATGACAGCTCAGCTCATAACGCTGTAATTTAGTCCATTTCAAGTCCGTCAAACCTTCGCCAATCTAATAAATATCAACCTGCGAGCCCCTTCAGTAGGCAGGCAGGCAATGATCTACGTTGGAATATTCAACTTCAAATGCAAATGTCAATGAGGCGGATTGGCTGGCAGCTTCTCCCCCAGGGGTTAGAAAAACAGCCCTTGACAGCGCGACCTCCTCAGTCTCATGGCATTTAATGACCAACTAATGTGTTGTGTTTCGAGTTTATCTTGAATGCTATATTGACAGCTGTTCGCCCAACCATCAGTCTGACGTCTATGGACAATCGATTAACAATCACAATTCCTGTTAACTCAGTTGAGACCCTTGGCAGCTGGTCACGCCCCTGCAATTAAAAATGCGTGCCAAGCTCCGAATGGCGCTGACTTTGCTAAGCAAAATATGCGTGCATGTGGCCAGGCGCCATGTGGGATGCAGTTGCGTATACGCCCCGTCGTCCGTCCGTTCGCCTGCCCAACCCACTTGCTGTTGCGTGTCTGATTGGAAATAGAGTTTAAATTTAAACGCAGTAGACGGCGGCAGCAATTAAATGCAAATGAAAAGCAAAAAACCTTTTTAAACCTAAAAGTTGCAGTCGTCCGTCTGCTTTAAATCGACTGCACTAAGGTGGCAGCGGTTGGCAGATAAACTGGAATCAATGACAGCAAACACACACACACACAGGCGCACAGGCAGGCAGGCAGACACGTGTGCTACACCTCGAGGTGGCGCTTTCAGAGCCGCCAACACAAATAAAAAAGAAAAAGAAAAGAAAAGCGAAACGCAACGCAACGAGGCAGAGCGAGCGCAATGGAAGAGCTGAAAAGCCGAAAGGAAAACCAAGCGAAGAAAGTCACTGAATGGAAAACTCCTCTGTGTGTGAGGACAAGAAAAGGCACAAAAATAAAGAAAATAAAATGCCGCCGCCGCGGCACACACACAACTAATAATGCAACAGTTTTCCAACATGGTGAATCAGATGCCCTGCACGGCCATTGGAGACGAACACAATCCCCAGTGTCAATAAAAATCACGTCCAACAACCAACTGGGCTAAGCTTAGATCCCCCCTGCAGCCGTACAACACAGTAGCGGAAGCTAATGAATGAATAAAACTGATACGTTTACTTCTGGCAGTTAACGGAGAGAAAAAACAGCCTTCGGCATTTGGCTATTGTGCTGTTGTTACAACTATTGTCACAATGCTTTAGTAACCGAGGAGGAAAGGGTATAAAAAAAAAACAAGTGACAACAGCAGTAGCAGCAGCAGCAGCAGCAGTGGGAACAACAATTGTCAATGGCGCTGCGGCGGCGGCTGTTGCTGTAGTTATTGGTATCTGGTTGCCGTGTTAATCTGCTTCCTTCCGCCATATTTGCGCGGCATATTTACGCGCCTTCTGTTCTGGCTGCGTCAGTCAGCGTAACGATGAGATTGAGCTTGGCGACGCGGATTGTAAGCGGAGCATGAGCCGCCCGCCAGCCTGGCAGCCTGCCTGCCTGGTCGGTCTGCCTCCGCCAAACGTGCTGACAGCAACAAAATCAACAAACAACTGCAAAGATACCATGCCGATGCCATCCGACTGACTGGAGGATGCCTTCCTCCTCCACCTCACACACACAAACCACCCACCATCCAACGTAACGACCACCTGAATCCAGTACATGATGGTCTGAATGTTGCCACCGGAAAAAAAGGAGGCAAAAAAAGAAAAAAACAGAACAAATAAAAACAAGACAACAGGGTGAAGACAACAGCAGGACAACAATTTCACCGAGTCAGGCAGGCAGTCAGTCAGTGACAGTGAGAAGCCCAAGGACTCGGTTAGCCTCAGGATTACAGGTTGCATGCAACCAACACCTTCCTCGTATCTCTGGCTTTACCGTTGACAAATTGTTAGACAAAGGAGCTGTTTAATTAAACATTTAGTTAAACAACCTTTAAGACAAAGACCAAGAGGAGGGAGGCGATGGACGACAAAAGCTGGATTTTATAATTAAAACAAAGCCAAGTGCCATTGACTTAATGCCGCCAAATTACGTTGACTACAACCACAGGGGACACCACCTGGCAGGCACTAGAGGTAACGCAACCTGCACTGCAATCAATTTAGATTTTATTCCCAACCGCCAAGCATCAGGCTAACCAAAGGTCAAAGGCGAGTCCCTCTCTGCCTGTGTGAAGCATCTGGTGCGAGAGCAAAGAAAAAAGTTTGCCTACAGAGCTCTGACATTTCCATAATTACATCACCCACCCCACTTCACCCACCTTCTATCCAACTCAAATCTGTGGAACTTGATTGAGAGCCTGCCTTGATGAATAATGGATCGGCTGGCCATTTGTTAGATTGATTATTGACTTTGCTTTATCGTTAAACAGAGGGGAAGAGGATCTGCAGGTGGATGGCAGAGGCAGAAGACCAAGACACACGACTCCGCCCAGTGCCCAGTGCACTTTTCGTTTCGACTGACTTTTAATCTAATGCCAAGTGACAGCTAACAAGTAGCTGCTGCTGCCCATAGGATCTTGTGTTTTGGCCGTTGCCTTCTGGCAGTTGGCAGCTGGCCGCATACTTGCCACCGTGCAACAGCAGCAGCAACAGCAGCAGCAGCAGCAGCAGCAGAATATTTCCTAATGAAGACACGTGTCCATTTTTACATTCTGCTTTGCGCGCCTGCTTCGTGTCCTTTGTTGGCTGGCTGGCTGTCTGTTGCCTGCTGTCCGCTGTCTGCTCTTGCCGCTCTTTACAAACATTTGCAGTTATCTACGCCATTAACTTGACGTACAAACAGTTTTCACGAGGCGCCTCCTCCCTTTGACACGCCTCTGCGCAACGCTCATTGTCAACGCCATGAATATGCAAACAGGCGGCAGGCGGCAGGCAGGCAGGCAATGCCAGCAACTTTACAGCTGGACGACAGCTGGGCGTGTAGGGGGAAGTCAGGACAGCAGATGCAAAAAAGCATAACTAGCGTTTAACATTAATAAAAATTTGTAGTCAACGGTAAAGCGATGCGTCGGCAGAGCAACAGACCAGGTGAAAGGAACATGAAGGAGATGAGGAGGATGATGATGATGCTGCTGCTGCTGGGTGTTGCTGCTCTAGCTGGTGTTGGGATCGCACAAAGGAGTAAGGAGAGTCACATTAAATGTAATTAAAATCAGTTGCAACCTTAGTGGCAGTGGCAGAGGCAAAGTGGTGTCTGCTGCTGCTGCTGCTAACGATGCCCGGACGCGGCAAAAATTAAGTGAAAATGTTTGTTGAATATTTTGCTGCATAATTCCAGGCGCTCGGAATATAAAACAGTCACAGCAAAAGGCAAAGCAAAGGAGAGAGAAAAAAGGCGCAGAAGGCAGATTAAACGAAGAAAGGGAAAAGCAAGAGTCAAGATAAAGTTGAGCTTGATACTGTGTAGAGATTTTCACAGAGCATATCAAGCTGGTTGGTAGCAAGTAGCAGCTGCAAACATCACTGATCTCTGGCTAAAGATGAGTGAAGTTGGCCAACAATTCTGTACAGTATGCCAGGGTCTGGCAAATAGCTAGGCGGTCTGCTTGGTCACTATTTTGATTCGTTTCCTTCCTACGACGTCGGAGCAAATCTCCCTCCCACACATACATATGCAAATAGCGATGCTGGCTGCCCTTTTATTTGAGGGTCGTGTTTTGGGTTTCCGGGTTTTTGTTGGTTTTGTTTTTTTTTTGTTCTGCTTTTGGCATTTTATTCCCCAGTTGGCGGCTGTTTCATATTCTTTGTGCTCGCTGCTTCGGCTTCTTGGAATGCATTTGGCTGAGTCGTCGCCTGGACGGCGCTTAGAATTTAATTAAATGTGTGTGCTGCTGACTGCTGTTGCCGCTATTTACGCCTTCTGTTGTAACTCTTGGCTGTAACTGTGGCGGCGGCAGCCACCAACAAGTGTCTGGACGTGAACAGGCTTTTGTCCTGCATCCTTGTGCTCTGCTAGCGGAAATTACAAGCCAAACTGTGAATAATTAAGCGACCAGGTAAGACGACAGCAGACCAAACAGAGTGAAAGAAAAGCCTGAATGGTCAGAGAGCGACCCCTGACCGCGCCTAATGCGTTGATAATTATAAAAACGGCAACGCAAAACACAAATGTGTTGATGGTTGCTGGTGTGCGTGTTGGTGTGTTGGGGGCACCTCCTCCATCCCCCATACCAGAGCCAAAAGAATTGTAAATATTTTATTAGTTGAATTACAGGCGAAACGAGAAACGCAGCACACGATGGATGGCAAACCGATACAGAAAACCAGAAACCGAAAAACGAAACCAAAGCGGCAGCCGCCAAAGCTGCCAAAGGTCCCAAATAGCACGCACGCATCCTTCCTTCCCCACGGTCCTCTACATTCTCCGATAACGTGGGCAACGGGGCGCAGGCGAAAAGGATCCCCAGCCACAGAGACAGGAACAGGGACAGTAAAGGACAAACGACCTGGCGGTCGTCTCTCATGCAAAAACCTTAAAGTGGCTGCCAAGCATCAACTTTAAAAAATACACTTTCGAGAGGACACTCAAGAGGGAGAGAGGTAGGGAAAATCCTTTAAATATATTTCACTAAACAATGCCTTCCAAATGAATAAAGGATTTAGGGAATCGGCAAATGGGAATCGGGAAAAATGAGAAAAATGGGAAAATAGAAGACTGCCAAGTGCCAGTGCCAGGCTGAGCCCATAAGCTGCTGATCGTTTCATAGAAATTCTAACAATTCAACCTGGATGTTGGGATTCTGCGAAGCTGGGATGCAAGGATACCAGGATGCAATATTGCACATTGGTCGTCCCACTTTGATGCTGCGCAGCTGATGCAGCCACTTGTACCAGCAGCAGCAATAGCAACATCCAATTTATTTAATCCTTAGTGACATCAAAAAAGCGAGGAAAAAAATAAATAAATAAAAAACCAGCAACAAAATATTGGTGTCTGGCCGTCTGGTCTGTCCATCCTTAAAGCTCCTCAGCAGTTGATGCAACACGACGAGCGAGAGAAGCAGCAAATATTTTTAGCAGAATTTTTTGTTTTCTACTTTTTGTTAGAAATTTCTGGCAGCAAACAGAGTTTTTGCAGCTCGTCCGTCCCGCGGCGGCTTTAGCTTACGCGATTGCCGTTTACGATTTATGCACAAAAGTCCTGGGACAGACAACGGAAAATGCCAACAGGAGGAGGAGAATCTTGTTGCTGTTGCTGCTGCTGCTGTTGAAACTGGCATGTTGTCATGTTGTCAGTTGATATTGTTAGTTGTTGCCGTTTGTTTTGATTGTTTTAAGCGTGTTTAGAGTGCCAACAGGGCGACGACTACAGGACAGGACTGTGAGTGTAGTACAAGGGCGGACAGGGGGGACAGGAGACAACAAAAATATCGCTGCAGATGAAACAACATGAATAGCAGCGCGCAACAGCAACATCAGAGGGGAATCAATCAAAACAGCTTTAAGCAAATATTTTATTTGTAATCTTGAACGCTGCCGCCGCTTAGCACATAGACGATGACCGCACACACACACAAACACACACGCTGCCTCTGAGTAGATTAAATCAAACTGATTCAACCTGCACTGCCTGCCTGCGTGTCAAACACTTTGAACAGCCGCCTGGCCGTTGGCCGCCACAATTGCCAGCTTCCTAACTGTATTTATTCTCGCTTACAGCCTTCTTCCTTCCTTCCTAGCCAGCTTGTAATAACCGTTAAGGTTTCATTGCTCAACCGAATGCCCATTATAATATTTTATATCGATAACAAAGCCCCAGGCAACAGCCAGCAGCCACCAATATGAGCAACAACTGCCAACTCTGTGCGTATTGAATGCTGCACTTGCACGATGCACTTTCCGAAACTCTCGCTTGTATGCTGGGTGATGGCACAGTGGTGCAAAATCAATGATCACCAGATGCACATAATGAGCAAAAGCCAGACGACCAACCAGCAACACAACAACAGATTCCATGTAGAATGGCTAAACCATGTTTAGGTCACCACTGTACCATGGACATTTCGGCAACGACGAGGCGTGTAGCTGCTGCCCTCCCCCCTTCCCCCCTACACTATAATCCGCGTTGAAAATCTCTTGACATTTATGATGAACGATTTACCACGCCATTGCAAATTAAAGCAGAACAACAAACCAGAGCACAACAGCTACACAGTCACCCCAAACCACACCAGACCAGACCACGCTACACTACACTACACCACAC
>JAWNPV010000044.1:5032-25231 GCA_035078785.1 Collessia kirishimana
ATAAAACTGAACTTGTTTTAAGTGCAAAATAAAAAATTTGTATTGTAAAAGCATAAATGGTATTCTTTACAACCCATGCGACTCTGATTTGCAATATAATTAGCCTCTTTAAAATAAAACATATCATAACAATAAAAAAGGCTGATAATGTGAGCAACAATGGTTCATCATGGCATGATTGCAGTCTTCTCTTGATAGTACAGTTTTCAAGTAATTTTTCCACCTTTATATCTATTTGTCTGACTTTCCATTTACCTGCGTACATTTCTTACTGAGACTTGCTAGAGTTGGCACATTATTGTGCATAAGAATAGTTACATGTGTGGTAGTAAACAACCCAAGTAATTCGGAATAGTTTTCCTATTTGAATGGGGGCCATTAATGCGCTTCAAATATTACGGAATAAATTTTAACCACCAATAAAAAAATGCGCGAATGTAAATGGGCGGTCAGACAAATAAACATGACTATATTATTTAAGCTGGTCAGCTTTGACTTAAATACATACATATATTAATGGCATAGAGCTACATAGCTCAGGGATTGGTTTACAAATTATCGTAAATTACTAGACGGGCATGGATATTCGATTTATGCTGTCACTCTAAAAAATAATTTTGTATATATTATAGCCTCTTTTGAAACAGAAACACTGCACTCCTTATGTCACAAATATCGTAGAATAATTATAAAACCTTTTGGTTGGAACATAAAAAGCCCTAAATAATTCGATTGTGAATTGTTTAAAATGTGAATTGTAATTATTTTAAATTGTGAAGATGTTGTAAGGATTCTAAATTATGTACATACATACATTTACGTCGTTCTTAACTCTATTATATGCATTATTTTCTTTTTGTATCGGAAGACATTTCTGCATTGCATTTTTCTATGAGTACATTATCAAATTTTGGCAAAATAAGCCTGGTTTTGTTACTTAAATATATTATTTCGTTTTATTGTTAATTGTCATCTTTGTAAAAATTATTGTTCCGTTATTAGCATAGCTAGCAGTATAACATCATTGATTATGATTATGTTAACATGTTACATATTGTTGATTAAATAATTTAGTAATAATGGTCAATGTACAATAAGTAGTTCAGAAATATACATTCGCACTTTATATATGTACATACAATTTCTCTTTGTTATATTAATTCGTATGAGCGCGATAACTTAAACAGCTAAATGCAATACAAATTTTTATAAACTTAAACTGTATACAAAAAATTATAGAGTTTTCTTTAAATATCCAGCAATTATACTAAGCAGCGTTCGAGTAAGGTTTTTGGTTAATATATTAAGCGGCATTAGCACATTAATCCCATAAATGTTTTAAATTTTTGGATGTTTTTTTTTTTTCAAGGTCAATTAACTATGTGTGAAAGCAACCATTAAAAATGCTCTTTTACATGCAGTTTTTAGGCAGGAAATAGGCTTTGTAAAAGCAAACTTCAATAGCATATATCCTTAATGTCAACAAAGGAAACTGCTTTTGATTGTAAAAAAAGTTAATATCCCATAACTTTCTGGTTTTTATACTATAAGCATCATAAAATCTATCAAAACTTAATTAGGAAAGGCCGCTTTTCATATTCCAATACAAAAATATTTTAACCTTAGTTGCAATGGTGCCAGCTATAAAGCTTTAATTAATTTGGCGATTACTTAATGAAAGCCTTGAATAAAACCTAATTAAGGAACAATTAGGTCCATATAGAACTATGCTTATATGAGCACCGAAAGTAAAGTTACTGATTTTTAAATATTGTTTTGCAACTATGTCGTTCAAAAATCTCATAAAGAAAGAATTGCATGTACAAGTATATAAGACTCAGAATAGTGCGATTTTATTTTTAATACGTTGCGAATGTATGTGCAAGTTCAATATAATTTGTATGTCACTTTTATAATTAATATGTGGCCTTTATTAATATTTCATATTTACCAATATATTTCTTTTCTTTATGTTTATAAGGGCTTTAAGTATGTATGCATGTATATTTGATATTATAGGTGTATCTGTAAGTGTAGTCGTGTCACTAAATTAAGTAGGGCTTAGCTACATGCTTAGATACACATATAACTGCATGAGTAAATGTATATGTTAAATGGGCATGTTGCTACGGCACAAAACCGAGGGCAATAAAATGGAAGCAAAACAAAGCTTAAGCAACAGATGAGTCAATTGACTACTACTTACAACCGACACCATCCAACTAGCCGGTACACTACTGAACTCAAAAACGTCAGGACAAGGAACAGTGCTAACAATCAGTACTGACGGCCGTAGCGACGGCCGTAGCGACGGCGGTTCTTTTTTCCGCACAGCTGCAAAGTTCTTTAGTGAGCCTCTTAGGGTGGAGTGGATTTTGTTGGAAGCATTATTTTAAATGAGCTTAAGAGCATATATATATAAGCAGAAAAAAAAGCAGTGGAGCATTTGTTGTTATCGTTGCACTGGCTAGCAGCTGCGACCCACCATTTGCAAATATCCATGGCGAACGAGGTGAAGGCACAACACCGGGACCCTTATATGTCTTTTCGTTTCCGTTGCGAGCTGGCAGTTGAGTGTATACTGAAAACAAATAGATAACAACAAAAAAGAATAATTAGAGTTACTAAATGCTTTACCATTTACACCTTCAGATGTTTAAAACGTTTAAGCTAATATGGATAAATGTTACTTCTAGGAGTCGCTACTGGACCATGCGTTTTTAAGTTCATACATATAAATAAATATACATCTAACAGTGAAAAAGTAAATTATTGGCACATCTAGAAAGTTTTACTTTGTTCTTCAAACGTTTCTTAAATTCTTTTTAATTGGCGGAAAAACAATATAGAAAATAACTTATTATACTTAAGTTTTTATACATATTAGATCAATGTATTAAATTATTAAACTTTATAACAATAGAAATTTTTTGCCACCTATTAAAATTAACAATAAAAACGCTTTCAAAGTTGAAAATTGCAAAATTTTTGTTTTGTGTAAACACTTTTGACCACCTCTGTATATCCACTTATATTTAATAAATAATAATTTTTAAAAAAAGGCTGGCCATTTGGTGCCAAACCTTGTTGAGAAAGTTTACACCGAACTACAAAAGAACTAAAATGACTATAAAATTTGGTGACGTTTCCGTATGTGCGTTTGTGTCCTAGTCTTAACCCCCTTTAACATTAGTAGCAACATTCGGATAAGAACTTGAAGGAGGTAATATTAGATTTTAAAACATTTTATTTTAATATTATTTATATCTAGCTATCTTGGTATTTACTCAATGCTTTTTTTATTTTGTTTAGTAAAAAAATACCTTTATTCTTTTTTTATTTAATAATTATTATTTAATAAATATAAGTACAAACCCATTGGTTTTAAAAAATGTACAGAATTCAGTATTCTACCCAGCATTTGTGCCCCAACAAAAAAATCATTTCGTAGAGGGCCATAAATAGTATTAATAAAAAAACAAAATATAGTAACAGAAATGAACATATAATGATAATAATATATATAAAAATATACATTTTAAACATGTAACAACATGTAAAATAATAATAATACAATTAATAAAACCCAGTTTGATTCAAATATTGTGAACTAGCTTTGGTTTTCAATTACATAGTGTTTTATTTCCTTAAATTTATTAACATTTTAATTTAAATATTTCAGAATAGCTTCATTATTAAAATTAAATTCATTTACTGCTACACAATTAAACGAAGAATATTGTCTGCCGGGCCGGTCAGCCATATGTTGTCATATGCTTAAGCATGTGTATAGCGAATACAATTGGCTGCTCACTTTTATCTAGTACAGCTGATCTCCAACAGCTAATAGTACAAATAAAAAAGCCCTAAATTTAATAGACAATAGTATAGCAGTCAGAAGACTGAAAAGACTAAACATCCTTGATCTCGCTGAATGTCTAAAGACGGATTGTAAATAAATAATTAATAAAAAAAAAAAAATTAATAAAACAGGACAAATTCTTAATTCCCTTTTTGTTTGTGGGATGCTGCAATTAGCGGCAACCCGGATGCAATTGGTCACTCGAGCAACTTGATGATTGAGGCAGCCCGTAGACCAGTTTACACCAAAGTTATTTAATACGGTTTCAAAAATATTCCAGTGGGCAGCGTCAGTTTGATATTTTGGCAGCGGAGGGGAGTTGTCAGGGGAGAATTGGAGAGAAAACAGTATAGTTATAGGGAAGTGGTAGCTCCTATGAAGGTTATCTAGGATGTCGATATGGGTGAAGCTATTGTGTTGAAAGATGGGTAGGCGAGCTGTTATTTAGGAGGACAATTTAATTTAATATTTTTACCACGTTTTTTGGTGTTTGAGGATCCCCTTAGGGAGCTCCACGAATTGAAGTCCCCAACCATTATGAGAGGCCCATTGATTTCGTTTAGAATATGGGAGATTTCGCGGCTTGAAAAAGCTTAGCTGGGAGGGATATATGTGTTAATAATGGTGATTACACTGCCAAGGCGTAGTCGCAAAGCGGAACATAGGATATTGGAGTTTATAACGCTACACGAATGTGGGATGTGTCTTTTGATAAGCACACCAATACCATATTTGGCCGAAGTGTTATGTGGCAGATTGAAGAAGTAGCCGATATAAGCTTTGGGGCAGATGAAGTTTTTAAAATTGTGTGGTAAGTGAGTTTCTTGAATAGCTTGCAAATAACAGTCGACCGTTTCTCGTTGTCTTCAAATAAATGTCTGTTTCTGAGTCTTTGCGAAAAGACTCAGAGAGCAACCGATTTATGAGTTCTTAAATGAGCTCGCTCGCGCTCAGAGCGAAACCGTTGTTTTCTATTCGGTTGGTCAAAGACCGTTTTGTCGAGTTTTGTGAAGCAAGCGGTCTTTTGCGTATGTATTGGTATACATGCACACGCATAGGCAAGCAAATCGTTCGGCATCTGTTTTGCAGAAGAAACACAGAGGTGGTCTTTTGGTGTAAACATTAATAGATTAAGCTTTACAACAATACAAATTTTTTGACCCCTATTATAAGCAATAGGAATAAAAACGATTTCAAAGTTGAAGTGAAGACCGTTTGCGGTGAGTTTTTCGGTCAATCGGTCTTTTGCTGACTCTCATTGTGCGAGCGTTTCTCGTTTCGCTCTGTACGCATTGTTCATTGAAAGACCGAAATACGAAGTGCTCAACGGAAAGCGCTCAACAGAAAACATAAATGAAGACAACAAGAGCCTCTTGCTCAGAGCGAGAGACTATGAACTTTTTCGGTTGTGCTCGCAACGAGAGCGCACGAAAAAAAACCGTCGACTGTTATTTGCAAGCTATGGTTTCTTGCAAACATAAAACATCAGGAGAGTGATCTTTTAACAAGAGAGTTATTAAATAGGCCATTTACGTCCCACTGTAGAATTTTAAGAGAGAATGTAAAAGAGAAATGGATAGATTTATGTTTGCGGGATGGTGGAGTATTAATGGATAGAGATCTGCCTACAAGACAAAATCATCCAATGATGTATCCGAGTCTTCTGTAGAAATTTATGTAGGGTTATTATTTTCTGTATTAGTATTTTTTTGAAAAATTAGGGTTGTTTTTTTTAGTCGTGGCTTTGGATTCAGCTGCTACGAAGTTAATAGCAAACGTTTTATCCGGTTTGTTGTGGGTGCTTTCGTGAGAGAGTGGTTGTGATTTTGAAGAGATGTTGAAGGCAGAGAGCACTGCCGGAGGTGTTGGAGAGCGTGTGTTAGCGCGCTCTTGGTGATTATCATGCTTATCGCAGTTAACCGCTAGTTTGTTTTTTGTCATAACTGCGGTTGAATGATTTGCCGCGGTAGCAGCATATATGGTTGATGAATTTGTGGTTGTTGTTGTTTTAGAATTATGCGGGCTTCCCGCATACTGAATTTTTTTGCTCTTTTTATTTTGAGAAGCTCTCTCTGGTGTAAATATTGAGGGCAGGAAGGGAGAAGGCGGAGTGGTTACCGTTGCAGTTGGCACAGAAGGTGCGTGTGCAAGGTTCTGGAAGGTGGGGAGTTAGGTTGAATGCCATTTGGCAGGATTTTTGCAATGTTTTGCCGTATGTCCCAATAGTTGAAAAGTATTGCATCGCATGGGGTTGGGGATATATTCCCTAACCTTGACCGAGTGCCAAGAGACGTCAAGCTTGCTGGGTAGGCTATAAATGTCGAAGGTGATCAAGATTACGTCGGTGGGCTTTGTAATACCATCAACAGTACGGGAGAACTTAAAAATAGAGTAAACATTCTGTGGTTATAGTTCTTCGATTATTTCTTCGTCGGGGATGTTGATAAGGTAGGGAGCGTAAATTGTGCCCTTGACAAAATTGAGAGATTCGTAAAGCTCGCATACAATTTCATATATGCCGGGCAAGTGAGTGTGTATGTTATGAATTTATTGGCGACCTGCTTGGATTTAACTAACAGCAATAAATTGCCATCGCGGAGGGTGGATATGGAAATGATTTCCTTGCTGATCATGTTAAACGCAGCGAAGCATGAGAAATTGGAAATAGGTTTGTTGGTGTTTTTTAAGGCGATTATGAGGAATTTACGGTTATGTAGGGATGTAGTGCGTTGGGGTAACTCGGGGAATTCATCTGGGAATTTTTCGTATGTACGTTTTTTTTTTTGGTTTGGGGCTAGCGTTAAGTCAAGCAAAGCGGTTATCCCCAAGATTAGGCAGACGTCTGCACGCGAAGAAGGCAAGTCGGTGACTGAATTTTTTTTTGTGTTATTCATATTCTACTTATTGGCTATTTCGTTTAATTCTATTGGTACGAGCGCAGCTGTGTGGTATATGTCGCGTGGCCTGTTTTGCTCTTGGCGCCAACCGTCGTCTTTGTCGGGCTTGGCGTCGATCGATTTATTGCTCTTGGCGACTACTGTTTTGCATGCTGAGTTGTGTTATTTTCTGATTAAATATTGATCTTAGAATGTGGCCGTTATAACTGGATTACTTCGTGGATAGTGCTGAGTAGGATGAGGGATGAAAACTAGTTCATGAACTACAGTGGCTCACTACCCCGTGAGAAAATTTTTAAAACGCAACTACATCTAAACTAATTGACTTATCGCAAAAATTTAAACGTAGTTTGTTAGTGTTATGTTTTAACTTAACAAATATGAAATTATTTATATTTTACATATTTTTTTATATTTTTTAAAAAATTAAAAACTAAAACAACTGATGAAAACGACGCCACAGCTTATTTCAAGCCACCTACATTGCAGCTGATAAATCATTCGTTATTCAACGAATTAATGGTTAATTTTTTGTCAATGCTTAAATTAATGAGTTTGCAGCGTATTTTAACACATTTCGGATAGACTTTCATAGTATATCATGCATAAAACTTCGTTTTTCTAGATAGGCCAAGTATTACAATAGAACAGCCCGAAATGATGATAGAATTACGTCAATTGAACCATTTACGCCGGAAAATTAACGAAATGGTCAAACTTAATGACTCTACAGTGCTGAGCAATATTTCCCAATTTATTTGAGTTAATATATTCCATGAAAGAGGAAGAAATGCTAGTCGCAATATTGTCTGTAAAATTATGGGCCTGTATGTCGGTTGGCCGTGTAGGAAAGTTAGAATTCATTAAAACAATAATAGATAGGACTCAATACCTTAGCATTTAAAAAAAAATTTTGCGAAAATGTGTTGAAAATCTTGACATACCGGGCATTTCCTTATACTACTACAATCAAACCTTCAAATACACACCCGCCATTGTGGAGCCGTGGTGGACATGGCAGTGTCCAAATGGGATGAAACTACCAACGCATCACCAAAATTGAACGTTATCAATAAATTATAGGCCATATTGAACAAAAACGTCCGAAAAACATTTTTTTTTTCAAACAAAAAAGATAGAAAAGTTGAAGAGTGGGTAAAGATTACCCTAAAATAAACCCAAAAACTTGTTGAATTAAGCAGAAAGGCTCAAAATAATTTTTTAAAATAAAATATAAAAAATATTTATTGGTTAAAGAATTATTAATTTTTTATCACGTTTTGTAAAGGGGTTGAAATAAGCCGTGGCGTCGTTTTCGTCAGTTGTTTTAGTTTTTAATTTTTTCAAAATATAAAAATATGTTAAAAATAAATAATTTCATATTTGTTAAATTAAAACATTACACTAAAAAACTGCATTTAAATTTTTGTGATTCAAGTCAGTTCAGTCAATTAGTTTAGCTGTAATTGCGCTTTAAAAATGTTCTCACGGGGTGGTTGAAATAAGCTGTGAGCCACTTTATGTGAATATGTTACTATATATCTAATAACAAATAATATAAAGTCCAACATAAAATTTCTTAAATATAGTAATATTTTTCATTCTATTTAAGTTAAATTTAAACATCAACATATTTATAAATTTTGGTATATATATATTCTAATTGTTAATTTACATGTACATATAATTCTAAGCATTAACTGTATATACACAATGTTATTAGTAGCCGAAGATAGTTGTCATGGCCCCTCCCCTTTTAGTAAACTAAGTTTTTTTTTTAAACCTCTGTCTACTTTAATTAATAATAATAATAATAAATATCTGAGAAAAACATTATTGTGGCACAATTACTGGCATTTTACTGAACTATAACTTTTATATTATAAATAAATAAATTAAATATGAATATTGGGTTTATGGATGCGATTTTAAATGAATGCACATTTAAAGACCAGTTAACCGTCATTTCAATCGCACGGATGTAAGTACTACGCAGTCAAAGACATCGCACACTTAAAATTGAATCTGACTGCCGGAAAATTAACTTCAAAAATAACTTGGATAGTACTGACTGTTATTAAAATACGGCTTCACTGATAAATCAGTTCTCACGACAGTTGCACGAGTGGTAGATTCTGCAAGCTGAATGGGGTGGGCAGAACTTGCAAGTAGTAGGAGAACGACGGTGAAGATGAGCCAGCAGTTATTTAAAGCTGGTAGCTACAGTTTCAAAAGAGGGCACGTACCATGGGACACCATAGTCGGGACTCTGCCAACTGATGCTGAATATAAGAATGAGTATGTTGCGGTTTGTTGTCCTCTGCACTTGAATGAATCGTCGAAACGTTCGAAAATAGGAAAGATCCACTGAGCAAAGGCAAACCACGAAGTGGTTCTAATACTCATGAAAAGAGGTGGCGCCAGCGGTAGCACATTACAGTTGCCTCAAGAAATAATCATAGTAAAAGTGGTATCCTTTAATGTACTTGCATATAGCTATATTTACAATCGGTACTATGCAGTTAAAAAAACTATAATTCTAAATCTGTAAAAAATTTGTTTAAATTGGAATTTACAAAAACTAATTTTTATTTCTAGTTTTAAGCCAAAAGTGGGATTGTGTCGTTAATCTTAAAAAAAAATATATAAAATATATAAGTGAACATAATCTAGGTGGGAAGTTAGTTTTAATAGCAGAATTAATTTCGTTATACCATTAAGATAAAAAGAGTATATTTATTTAAGCGTGCAGCTCAAGAAGTTTTTTTTGCTATTAATTACCTAATTCCGGAAATAACCTACACTTTATATATATATATATATTTTTTTTTTATATATTAAAATAAACCTATGTTATTTAACAATTGGTTTATAAAACGAGCTTCCTTTTTGACCAGTGTATACGATACGTCTGTGTGTTGGTCATGGACCGACGAATGCGATTGTATATGTGAAAGTGTTTGTTGGTAACTGCCGCTTATGCCTGACTTCATTCGGTTTCTCTGATGCTACTGAATCAGTATGTGCATATGTATGTATAACCGTATGTACAGTAAGTATGTATGTAGGTAGTACTTGTGGAATTTTCTAAATCGTAACTTACCTTCCGCTCCGTTTATCATGCCGTTGACGTTTCCAGTTGCCACAATGCCACCAGCATCTCCACTGTTGGGACTTTGGGGTACACCAATGCCGCCACCACCGCCGCCACCGAGTACATCGTTCTCCTGCTGCATTTGATTTGAGAAATGGGTTTCCTTGGCACGCACCACTTCGTTCAGCCCCTTGTTGTAGCCGGGCTGCTGTTGCTGTTTCCGGCGTGGTTTGGCCGTTGTGTGCAGCACGTGAGGTGTTGGTGTCGTTGTTGACTTGGGCGGTAATCGTAATTCTGCAAGAAATTGCACCAATTATGAAATGCTGAATGCTGCTCCGCATGAGTACTTCCACTCGCAGAAAACAAAACAAAGCCATTGCTTGTAGATGGCATAAGGCAAGGCAGACCAAAGCCTCTTGGGGCCAAATATTGTCAGTGGTAGCTTAGAACCAATTATAAAAAAATAACTTGAAAATATCATGGAGCAGTCAGTACCAATTTCTGTGTTTATCCATAATAACTTGGACAACTACCTATACCTATTAATTGTGATACTAATTAATTGTGCAATTATTTGAGGAACATAAAGATTTTTGAATACAATACTAAAAAGCCAGCATTGGTGCTTTAAGTTTTCGATACAATGTTTGAAAAGTCAATTGGTATAACGGGCATTTCCTGCAGCGTGCCCTCCTTATAAAACTTTTTTAACAACTCATTGGCTTGATTTGTAATAGATTTTTTTTAATGTTACCGCTGTATTAATTATTTTATTTTGGAAAACCTTTTTTATTTTATAAAGACAACAATGTATTTAAGTGGCTAAATGTGACTTTTCCTTTCTCAGGCCACTATTGAACTTAAAATGTCATACAGACAATATCCATTTGAAACTAATATTTTACAAGTCAATATGTTATTGTGTTTTTTTTTAATAGTTTTCAAGAATAGGTGCCAAACGAATACCATTTAAACTATAAAGCTATCATTTGATTTAATATAATTAAAAAACTTACTTTACCTAAAAGATTCATTCGTTTACCAAAATTATTTAAGAAGTTCTTTGAAATTAAAGTTTTAACACAGACGAACATTGCTTAAAATAACTAGAAAACCTGCAATGTTCACAGTTTATTAACCGACTTTTAGTTTCTTGTGTAAGCGATATACGTTACTAGGATTGAAAACGTAAGTCTTGCCCACAAAATGAGAACTTGTGCTTTATTCTAAAATCATTTATACAACACTGTGCGCAGTTCATTTCAGTTTATATTATTTTGTATTTAAGTACACATGCCATTAACAAACATAATTTGTACTTTGTCTTACATAAAATCAATTTAATAGAAGACCGTGTACGAGATCCGAATAAAAACCCTTTAATTCAAAGCCACATACTAGATCGATTAAACTAAGAGTGCAAATTGAAACTGAACAGACGACTCTCAGAGCACATAGAGAAAGTTTTGCGATGATTGTGCTATAATTCATGCTTAGTTTTGCCTTTCCATAGTGGGTGGAGCGATGAAGATGAAGATGCAGACAAAAACGAAGACCCACAGCAGAATAGATGAAAGATAAAGAGAGGCTGCAGGCAGTCGTCTTTAAATGAGTTCGATAAAATAATGGAGCGACGGAAATCCTTGTTGATTTATTACACAAGGAGCGAATGAATTACACACATGACACAGATACATGCATACGTGTGCCCCTCTCGGCTCCAATCTTTCTTAAATGAATTGATGATTTCAAATTTAAAGAACTACATATGGCTTTGCGTTTGTCTATTCCCGGGCATGGATACTGTTTTACTAGGTGGTCATTGTCTAGGTTTTCGTAATCTTAAATAGAGGTCAAGCTTGCAACATTACCTTGCAGACGAATTCGCGTCTCACTTTTGCCCAGGGCATTCACACTGGAGCAGCTGTATGCTCCAAAGTCAGCTTTAGTAAGGTGCCTTATGGTTAAATTAAGGTGCCACATGTATAGATTAATCATAGCCTCCGATATGTTATATTTACTGCCGCTGTGCAACTTTACGTTACCTGTATTTAGAAATGGAAATTGTTTTAATAGTACCGATTTTATTAAAATAACGAATTCCCAATTTTGCCCTTCAGTTTACCTTCATTTCGGTACCATCCATTCAGGGGCTTAGGATAAACCTCTACTATGCATTCCAACGTAACTTCTCTTTCAACTGGGGCACCAACCAATTGGTTGACAGCCTTTATTGCTGGTGCAACTAAAAATGTTTGAAAACACAATTGAAATAATGGTTAGAATAAATATAAAACTTATTATAATAATTTATAATACGTATCTCGGGACTTAACACTTATTAGTAATAATTAACACTAGGTTAAGTAATTAAATTTTTTTTTTATTTGTGTTCTTTATTTTAAATCTCTCTATAGGGACAATCATTAAATTTTATGGTCTTAACCTGATGAATATTTCAGTTATGACAAATTATTTATCAACTATGTTTCTATATAAGTTATATAGGCAATTTAATGTATTTTAAGTTTTTAAATTAATGAGAGTTCTAAAAAATGAAACTTTTAGACATAATTTAATTAATAAGCAATTAGCCTTAGCTTTACCTAAAAAAAAATAGACGAAAGTCAACACTGCCAATGCAGTGCAATGTGTCGCGAAAAGTGTGTGTAAATACTTTTGAATAGTTGGTAACAAAAGTTTAAATGCAGATATATTTTATTTTATATTATATTAAATTTTATTTTTTATTTTAGCCGATATCCTTAAAATTTCTTTTGTAATAATCAGTAAATAGAATTAGTCACTTAATATCAGCAACAATTATAAAAACTCTTTCAAACTTAAAAATGCAACATATTTTGGTTTGTGTAAATACATTTGACCAACTTTGTATGTATGCATAAGATTACAGACAGGCCTAATTATGTAAGAGGTAACTTAAGGGGGCTGCACAAATCCTCAAATATTTCTCCCGTCATTCTTTTTATAAGAACGCGTAGTTCAGCAGATTTGGATTTTTCTTAAAATTATAAATTTTTTATGGACGCGCTTCTTTTTGGCTTTAGTCCAGATCGGACTATTACTCCACAGGACTAATTACTCACCGTGTATACATCATACACAAAATATTTTTAGATTTTTTGTTTCTAAGTGCACGAACAAAACAAGCTGAAACATATCCTAAATAATGTATAAGAACTTTTTAATTAAAACATAAGTAAAAATTTGTATTTGAGTACTGATAACCTATATTTCATGCCGGCCGGCCTAATAATAAAGATTAGAATAAGCCAGAGTCGGCCTTAATAAAAATGCATTCAAATGAACAGTTGTTGAACACACTAATGTATGTATGTATACTGATGCTAAAAAGGATCTTTTTAATCTATTATAACACTCTAATGTGCAATTAAAATTGTTTTCAAATTTAATGATTTTTAGTCAATTTCCTAAAGAAGCTAGATTATGAAAATTTATAGCACGGTAAAGTCTTGAATTAAAAGTAGGAATCAGAAAGTTCCACTGTGCGTCAATGGTATTCGCTTCATGCCCGCTGTATGCTGCGTTACTTTCGGAAATAGCAGCCACAGGGCTATGAAGTATAGTAAAGGGTGGCGTTAGTTTGGTCGGTGAGAATTTCAAAGCGTTTGTTTATATTTTATGTACTTTGCCCGGCAGATAACACAAACTTGCGGCAAAGAGAGCGCAGCACGAGCTTAAAATCGCGTCGTGTCGGCTCGGGTGCGTAGCGCGAGAGTAACAATCTTATTTGGTGTAATTTTATACAAGTGTTCGTTTATATGTTGGTAACGACAGGGTTTTGCTACAAATGATGTTGCTTTTGCGAAAGGATAATATAAAGTCATAAATAAAATGGATTATGTCGCAATGATCCGTTCATAAAAATAGATTTCGTTCCATATAATCTTGCTAAACAACATTATTAAAGCTTCCTATAAAATAGCTTTAAAAATTTGCTGATTGGTTCGGGGTTTTTTAAGATTATCAGTTTAAACAAATAAATAAGTATAGGTATTACTGAATAAGGTCCATCAACTCAGTCCGGCATGAACTAGACTTTAAGAAAGATGGTACGTCGGGCTACAGACGCTGAACTTAGTATCAATGCAAACAATACAGATGCAATAAATCATGTATTTAATAGAGAAATTTTATTCACTTGGAACCACAAAATGTATCATATTGACGACAATAAAATAAATTTCCCTAATAACTATAAGTTTGCAAAAATTGGTTACGTAATTCAATAAAAAATTATAAAATTTTTACTAAACGATGAGAGGTTATATATTGGAAACAAAAAACCGAGTTACAAAAAATTTCTTTTAAACTAACATAAATAAAATATACATACCAAAAACTTGAAAAAAAAAAATGTTGTGCTTCAATGAATTATTGACCCGACTAAACATATACTAATATATATTAGGTTGACCGAGAAGAAACCGGTGATTTTTTCAAAAACAGTAAAAGCATTTTCTCAGTTTTTTGCAGCTAAAGGCCAGAATTTCTATGAGCGTGGAATAATGATTTTAAAGGAAAGGTGGCGAAAGGTCATCCAACAAAATGGAAAATATATAATTGATTAAAGTTCATTCTAAAACTCAAAAAAATGATTTTACTGTTTTCGGTCAACTTAATATATATAACTAATATAATTTTTAACCTAGCTTACGTTAATAAATTTGACAGCTGCGGAATAAAAAGGGTTGTAAAAAATTACATAAATTCAGACTACAAGCAATCACATAACATTCTAAATCATTAAAATTAACTCTTTAGCTTTCACAGTTTTTGAAATCTATATGATCATATAGATGGACGAACATGGCTGTATGAATTTTCCTATATTTATTTATCCTTGAAGGACCTCCACTTATACTTAGTATACGTTAACCAATAATCTACAATGTATATTAGGTCTTGTTTATTAATAAAAGCATATTTAATTTACATATTATGTAAATACACATACCCAACGAATTACTTGATTTCAAAATTCTGGCAGTTTAAACAAATACTTTTTGGCAAAACGCACTTTAAACGTCATATTGTCATATTAGTACAATGTATGTATTCCGTACCGCAATTAAAGATTTGATATTTTTTAATACTTTGTCCATTTTAAAAGGATCTAATTGTATTTCTGCTAATATAGATGCTCTTCTCGCTCATTTTATTAAATGGTTTGATATTTTCGACTTTGGCTTTTAAGTCTAAACTTGTTACTGAATCGTAGATATTGTATTTACTTTTTTTGATCAATTCAGCGATTTCCCGGACAATGTGTAAATTCTTTTGCCGTGAAACATCAGTTTAAATTTTTTTATTTTAACTGATGTCTTTAAAATTTTATTTGTAAAAGTTAGTAAATAGATTAAGCTTTATGACGATACACCTTTTTTTTCACCCACTTATTATCAACAACCAAAAACGCTTCCAAAGCTGAAAATGCTAAATTTTTTGGTTTCTATAAATACTTTTGAGCACCTCTGTACATATGGTATGAGTGAGTAAGCCTGTACGTAATTAATTATAATAACACCATATTTCCGAACATTTGTACCGACTCTCGTACATACAAATGCATACAAAAACAAACATACAAATATAGAACTATTAGGCACACAGTTATGTATTTATGCATGTGTATTCGTATATAAATAGTTAGAGTGTGGCAATAGCGATGTAATCGTATATACATACATTCGTATGCATGTGTGTATAAAGCCGGTCAGAGTTGGACAGGGCTGTTTCGGTTTCGTTAGCTCTATTCTAGGATAGCAGAAACTTTGGACATTTCTACAATTGCTAACATTAAATTTACATTTTACTGATTTTGAAGCAAAAAAAAAATTCTTTTTGTATGTATGTAAGTACATACATATGTATTTTGCCTTGAGTGACTTACATATATTCAGGTTTCCCTTCCCTGATTTGTTCAGATGCAGTAGCAACAAGATGGCTGAGGTTATTAGAATTGATATGTACACACTTTTAATACTACATTAATGTAAACTGTAAACTTTATTTAATTTAAAAGAATGACATACCAATGCCACTGCACCAGCATTTGCAGTTGTCCACTCTTAGTTGTGAAAAGCCGTCTATGACTTTGATTTTTGTGTCATACACAGACTAAAATAATAACAATTATCAATTAAACAGCACAGTTTTTGTATACAGTCGTCTTTAACACGTCCGTCGCAGACTAGGGGCGGACAAATTTAAAATTACAGTACGATAAAAACTATTACAAAAATTGTTCTGACCCTGGCGAAGCATACAACATATGCATGTATGTACGTATGTATACCATTCTCACATGCAAAGTAAAAATTCATATGCATATATATATATATGTATGTACGTACAAGCTTATCGGTTAAAACTTAAAAAATTGTATAATGGTTTCATTAGTGTAAGCATTAGGTTTAACCAGGTTGCGAAGATGGTAGTCTGTGTTGTCTGTGGCTTGACCTAATAAATATGTAAGTTTGTTCACCCTTATAAAAATTTTAGCATTCTAAAGTTTACGGTAGATTGAACAATTTGACAAGTTTTTAGCTTGAAGCTCTGGTTTTGACTTAACAATTCCAAAACTTTAACTTTTTTTTTTTTAACACACGAATGCGGTGTAAAAAGCGCTTATGCTCATGCTTGGCTATGATGCTGTTAGCACTGTTTAGTTAGAAGCAAGCTCTTGCAAACGCTAAAATGCTTACATATGTACAGTATTTCAACCAATTGTTTTGACTAAGGAAACAAAATTATATTTTGAGTTTAATCACCAAAAACCTATATATGTATCTATACTTTTTTCAATTATTTTACAGTTTGTAGGATAATATTATTAGCTATGAGTATTACTAAAAAATACTTGAAAAATATTCAGAAACAACAACAAAAATAACAAAAGATGGCGGCTACTCGTTTTATTCACTGTCAAATATTTGTTTTGACTTTTTGGGTTTTTCCATATCATTAGTTTTTTCTTGCAAAGCTTTTGCAACGGGGCGTATTGCAGAAATTATTGGTGTTATGCTGTGCTTAGCTATTTATAGAATTAAAAATAACATAATCTTTACAATTCGTTTAAGTTTGGTAGAGAAAGGTGTGTATTTGCAAATCTTATAATGCCATATCATATTTTAATTATACCTTGGTGAAATCTATTAGGGGGTTAGTTGTGTACCATGTTTTACAAAAAAAAGAGTGCACAACAGCTTAAGCAGCATAAAATATAACGACAGGCTACATTTGACGACATCAAACTGTCGGCCTGCCATCATTACAGAGCGAATTGAGCGCTTTATCATCCGAAAATTGAATGAAAACACTCGCATTTCTTCTAAAGCACTAGCTACCTGGTCAAAGGAGCAGTTTGATGTAAAAAACCATTGCTGTCCACACAAAATGTGGAAAAGAGGTAGCTATTTGAGAATACACTCGTTCACCTTAGCGACACATATGGGAATAATGTGATATTTTGTGACGAAGCGAAAATATTGCAGTTGAACCTAAAAAAATGTTGAGGAAGCCCTTAACAGCGCCGAGAATTTATTAATTAATTTAATTTAGATTAGTTTAGAGCTGCGAGTGGCGACTTTGTCATACAAAGTATTAACGCAAAACCAAAAAAGTGAAGAGGCAAAACAATTACTTAACAGTGAAAAAAGCGAGTAGCCGCTTATTGTTGTTGAAATTCAAGCAGGAAATAGAAGCTACTTACTTGTCTGGCATATGCGACATTGAATGCAAGACATTGAATTCACGACACTCTTAATTTTTTTAAAGGCACCTCATGTAAATGCATCCTACTTAGTCAATATTCCCGAACTGTCGAAGGCATTATAAAGCCCACCGGAGAAATTTTGATCACCTTTGATCTTTACAGCTTACCCAGCAAGCTCCGCATTTCTTGGCATTCGGTCAAGGTAAGTACCAATACCATGCGGCACAAGACATGTCAACTATTGGGTCATACGGCAAAACACTGCAAAAACCTTGCCACATGCGTTTCATGTAACCTAGCTCCCTATCTTCCAGAACCTTGCACATGCACATTCTGTGCCAATTGCAGCGGCAACCACTCCGCCTTCTCCCCTTCCTGCGCACAATATTTACACCAGAGAGAGATACTCAAAATCAAAACAGCAAAGAAGTGCAGTATGTAAAAAGCACGTATGATCTTAAAACAACAACCAAAACTTACTACTAATTAGACAACTACATATGCTGCTACCGCGGCAAACCAATCTAGCACAGTTTCGACAGATAATAAAATAGCTGTTAATTGTGATAAGCATGATACCCCTTAGGCAGTGCCCTCTGCCTCTAACTTCTCTTCCTAACCACCACTCTCTTACATACGCACTCAAAAAAATATTATAACATTTGTTGCTCTTCATTTTGCAGCATTAAAATCTCTAGCAACGACAACTCAAAACAACTCAAATATTTTAAACAAAATTCGATGATTAACAAAACCATAGATGATTTTGACTTTTAGTCAAATCTCTTACCATTTATATATCGCTAACTTGCACACATCAAAATATGCATCATTTCTTTATTATCTTTAGTATTTTAAAAACTTTATCTGACCCAATGCATACATTGGTTACTTCTACAATTTGCCACAAAACACAAAAAAAAAAAAAAACGCAGAAGAAATATCAAACTTGCAATAGAGAAAAAAACGAGTCTCCTAAATAATAGATCGGGTAGTTTGGGTGACCAATTGCATTAGGGCTGCTGCTAAGTGTAGCATACTACAAACAAAAAGGGTCTCACATATAGTCAAAGTTCCTTGGTGGAACTATACCTTAGAGACAGCTTTGAGACATAAAATAGCGCCTTTTTCATTCATTTAAATACAAATAAAGCTAATGCAAATTTAAAAAAAATGTAGATTCCTCTAATGCCTATAAAATATGTTAATTCAGGCGTGTTTGAATTTCAGTTTCAATAGCGACTGCCCAAGGGAAAAGCCTAGAAGCAGATCGAATATACTAAAACACATACCTCTGTCTCTCAAACGTAAACTTCTTGAGATATTAAACAACATGCTTAAGAATCAAGCCGAACAAAGCAACCAATGAAATAAACAGTTTCCGTTTGATATCTCTACTATCTTGCCTAAGTAAAACAGTTGAAAAAATAATAGCGTGAATACTGATGTGGCTTATAACCCGCCATAATATAATCTCGTATAACAAGGTAGACATAAAGTCAACAAAAACTAAGTTTCATTTCTTAAAATAACAAATAAATAATGAAAATAATGATACATTTCTGAATACTTCATTAACGATTGTGATGATACTTCAAACTACAAGTAATTAGGATTTTTTTAAGATATTGATTTATACCAAAAATATTAAAACCTTTTGGCTTCAGTGCTGAACGCTTTTCAATATCAGTTTTTCCAGCTTCGCCAAAGGCTCGCTCCGACTCTGTTGAAGTTGCTAAAAAATATGAATATTTTTTTGCACTTGCAAGGTGACTCAGTAGAGATAGAAGCATCAGAAGAAGGCGCAGAACTGTTTTTATTTTTATTAATTATAAAAGGAAACAACTGATGAGACTATTGCTTACTTAATATGCGCAAAAACCTATATATTAGAAGAAAAGATGTCCGTCAACGAAACGAAAACTTCAAAAAAGCTTATAGAAAATTAAAAAATTTTACTAAACAATTCTTATTGTTTAAGTGTCTCAACATGCAGTGAAAAATTAACAAAAAAACATTGATTTTTTTATCAAATATAAAAACATCGATGAAATCGAAATTAACATCGATGATTTTGTAGCCTAACTGTCTACCCTGCTGTATGCAGTACTATTGAAAGTCCATCTTCCAAATAAAAGACGGAAGTATTAGGTTACGATTTGATTTGCCTGTATGTAATTTGTATTCACATATAGTATCCAAAACAATCTCGGTTATCCATAAACTTTATATTAATATTTGATATATAGATACTTACAATTGACGAGGACATCAAATCTCTTGCTGACTGTGGGTGGTATGCCATTTGATGCTATACAAAGATAACCACCCATATCCGTGCGATGAACATTTGTTAGTGTAAGGCGAGCGCCTTCCAAAACTTTCAAGGCTGATGAAAGAGAAAAAAAGGCATATATATTGACTTTACTAAGAATTTATATCGATGGATTTAATATATAATATATAAGAATAAATAATATATATTTAGTTTTGACCTAAACGGGTGCTTAAAGAGATTATATTATTTAAATATAAATGTCATGCAGGTGAAGTTTTAATTTTAAAAGTTGACAAGTGCTTATGTTTC
>JAWNPV010000044.1:25331-41357 GCA_035078785.1 Collessia kirishimana
TTTAAAGTTCTTACATGTTGGCTGAAAACACCCCCTCTGTTGATTAATATTAAGAAATTAAATAAAAAAAGTTTTATAACTTTTCTTTTACACAAAATATGTTGGGGAAATAAACTAGCTGGCTCAGTGTATATTGCTGATAAAAATAATTTAACAGTTTTTTTTTTTTGGCCATGTTAGCACTCTTAACAGTTCACAATGACTTCTAGGGCCAACGTGGCAAGAAAAACCTAAAATTGCGAAGTCAAAGATGGACCAATATACAGAGGGGGCAAAAGTACTTGCACAACCCAACAAATTTTTATAACAAATACTAAATGCCTTGCTATGTTTGTCCGAATTACTTAACCGACGAATACTTTTTTTTAATTAGTTTCTTTTATTCAACAAGACTTTATAACATTACTAACAAATTTTTATTTTTTTATTTATTTTAATGCTTTTGCAACTTTTTCTGGGCTGTTACTAGGGTTATTAACGTCTACTCTCAACATTCGTCTGCATATTCTAACATTCCTTATCAAATTATTTCCAGTTTTCTTATTGTTTTCTCAATTTTCTTGCGTGTTCTTGTCTTTAAGACCGTTTTACATGATATAGCATAAATTTAAGACAAATTTGTTGCTAAAACACCACTTTAAAATTTAGCTACGATCTAAAATGTAACTTTCATAGATAACTTCTTCGTTTTAACTATTTTACGAAGTATTTTTTTTTAATTTAAACTTAGAATTACTTAATAAGCTTTAATTTAAACCTTTTCAATTTACGTGTGCAATTATTAAAACGATTATCAAAATTGTTAATTATTTGTAATATGTACATATTTTTGTCGTGAAAAAAGTGCTTTCGACAAGCTGGCAAAATCGGTTAAAAGTTCGATATTTTTGTAATTTAAACATTTTGCCACTAGAGAATTGTAATAGATAATTGTATACTTATTTTTATGTATAATTCAACGTTTAGATTAAGTTGTATTGGAAGTTACCGTATTAATTGTAGTAGGCCTATTTCAACAATTTTACAAAACATGATCAAAAATTAATAATTCATTAATCCACAAACATTTTTTATATTTTGTATGATTCTTATTTTTTTTTTAATAATCATTTTGCAACTTTTTAATATTGTTCAACAAGTTTTCGGGTTAATTTTGGGGTTTTCTTTGCCCACTCTTCAACTTATGCAATTTTTTAATAATAAACAATAAAATAAACAAATTTTTTCCGGATGTTTTTGTCTAATATGGTCTATAAATTATTAAAACGTTAAATATTAATATAAAAGAGTCACTAGGTTTGACCATTTCGTCAATTTTCCGGCGTGAGCCCAATTGATGTAATTTTATCATAAGTTCTTTTGTAGTACTTGGACCCATCTCGAAAAACATTAAAATTAAAAATTAAAATTAAATTAAAATTAATTAATTAATTCGTTGAATAACGAATGATTTATAAGCTTCAAAATAGGAGGTTAAGATAAGAATAAATATATTTTTTTTAAGTTAAAACAATATACTAACAAGCTGCGTATAAGTTTTTGCAATTAGTCATTTAATTTATCTATAATAGCACTTAACAAACTTTCTTACTGGGTGGTTGAAATAAGCTATGAAGCATTGTATAATAGTTGATTACGTACTGATAGTAGCAAATATGCTAACAAGAGGCACCAAAAACGAATTAATATTGAGTTTGTAGGCGGCTGCTATGGAAGAAAAAGAACGGATAGCCATGGCACTTACAAAGCTACAGAAAAAGCAACTAGCTCGAGAGTTATTAGAATGTGAGTTACAGATTAGAGCACCAGCAACCAACTGAAGACCATGAACCAACGGACGTTATGAGCATGCTGAACACAAACAACACAAGCGTAAAATCATAGATAACCGTAATGAGACACAAAAAGTCAAGCAAATAAAAACAACAACAGTGCGTAAAGATACAGAGCGTAACAACGGCGTTTGCATACAGATAGCAAATAATATGCTAGCAGAATTTAACAGTTGCAAGAAACTAGATATCACAATTTGACAAGCATACATACAACATACATATGTATGTAAGCCTGCTTTTTGCAAATAAAATAAAAAGCGACGCTTCTGCATTGCTACACGCAAGACCTGAACGAGAACTGCAATTCATTAAAATGTTGTTAGATCAGCTGATACTAGCGTCCGAAATAATACCTAACAGTATTGAAACGAGGCGAAAGTTCGAAGATCGAGTAAAAGAATCAAGAGAGGCAAGAAAAAAAAAGTATTAAGATATTAGTAAAGAAACCAAGGACGCAAAAAGTTATCAGAAAAGGTTTTGGAAGTTACGCAAAATATTTGTAAACAGTGTAGGAACGAAACCAAATATTTAGTGAGCATAGTAGAGAACAAATGTTGCATAATGTTGTTAAGAATGTTACGTAAACAGAGAAAGACAAAAAATACCGAAAATAAAATGCGAGGTAAAACTAAATTTAGCAGAAGTAAAAACCTTTAGTTGTGCGCCTAGGACACTAGCCTACACAGAAAAACAGAAAATACTAAATGATAACCTACAGGAAGGATTCATTAGTGTAATCGAGTAGGAGGATTATTAATATTAACTGAAAAATTAATATTATTCAGGAACAGTTAAAAAAGGTAGTAAAAGACAACTACTCCTTGCCTTTAATAAACGACTTACTAGATATACTATACTATACTATAGATATACTAGAAATACTAGATAGGCTAGTGACGGTACCCAATAAGTCAGTGAAATACATGTCATTTAAAACACCTTGAGGACAGATCAAGTTTCTCACGATGCCAATTATACTAAAAAACGAAGAAGCAATTTTTAACATCATAAACAAAATATACATGGACATTTTTAAGTGAGATAAGTTATTAATTAAATAAACGCTAGAAAACATTTAGAAGAATATTTTAATACACTTGGATAAGTTTTTGACAGATTAATTAGAAACAAACTAGAGATAAGATTTAAATTATGCGAATTCTTAAAACGGGAGATTTAATACTTGGGATTCGCAGTTTCAGAGGAAGGAATTAGAGCAAGTGACAAGAGTTTAAAAGTAATAAAAACATGCCCAATACCGACCAACACCCATGGAGAAAGAAGTTTCTTTCTTTCTTTCTCACTTTCTTTGTTTGTTTGTTTACTTGTTTACAACCAAAAAACTCGATTAGTTTAAGAAACTCAAAGCTAAATTTATTATTTAGTTTTAGCACGTTACAGACGGACGCAAATGCAGCAGGTTTTGGATCAGTATTACTACAAAATAAGGAAGAGAATAAATATTAGGTATGTTTTATTTTTCCAAAGCCTCATTCAACGAGGAAGCAAAGTATCACAGTTTTGCATTAAAAAGATTAACCACAATTTACTCACTAAGAAGGTTTAGAATCTATGTTTAAGGGGACTAGAGTTGATGTAGTATGACTTCTAATTAACGCACAGGGCAGGCAAAAAAATGCTTTAGGCAGATGTGTGAACGTAGCAGTTTTTAACAATTTTAAACCAAGCAAAATACACTGAAATCAATAACATAAAAAAAAAACTAAGAAAACGGAAGACAAACTATATGAAATGAAACACGGAATACTATCAGACTATACAGTAAACCCAAGAGATTTCTCTTGTATGTACCAAAAGATATGGGACGTATATGTAAACATAAAGTACCAGACGCGATCAGCAAGACGTATTGGAAAAACGGGTAAAATAAAAACAAAAAAAGGGTTAGTTAACATCATGGTTATAAGCGTTAATAGCAAAACAGCAGTCCCTAGAAATTTAAAACCTAAACAGAGAGGAACGTATAAACAAAATATTAAAGAACGATAGGTAGTTGATCAAAGACATTTAAGTGGTTCCAAGTTTCCCGCAAACCATACCAAAGAGTATGGGGTATCACAACATTAGAAGATGGATAGCACAAAACAAAAATGCCTTTAAGATAGTATAACAGAAAATAATTAGTTAATGAGTTAATATTAGGCCATTTTAATCTAAGTAATATTATATACATCTTAAGTTAAGGTACCATATAAAGAAAATAAAGATTTTTTTTGTTAACCTATAACCCTCTATAAAATTTAATTGAAATTGTTTTATAATCACAATAATCACAATAATTAAGTAAATAAGTTTATATAGTACATAATTGATTTATAACGGTGTTAAGTTTTACCTTGTTTTTCTCTGTTTTCTGTGCGAAGTATAATGTCTTTGCCATCTTCACGTCGCCACTGGACAGCAGGCACTGGCACGCCAGTTGCACTGCATGCAAGGGATATGCTACCGCCTTCAGTGCTAATGCCATCTTCAAGGCTTTGGTCAGGGTGGTTAACAATATCCGGTGGCACAACCACATCCAAATATCCTAACTGCAAATAGTCAAAAAACTCATACAGTTCTTTTTTTAGTTTTTCCCCATATGTGTGCAATTTCAAATGTAACCACCAATACAGAGCCATTTTTACTCTTTGCTTTAAATGAAAATAAAGAAGAGGAAAGAGTGGAGCTTTAGCGTCTAAGCTGCATAAGACCTGAAAGTCTTAAGCTCTGGCTCGGATACTCGGATTTGTGAGAATCACATACAGGAGGTCTATCTTGCACTGGGCAAATTTGGGTTATGAATATGGGAATGGGTAATCCTTGTGGGACTGCAGCATGGATTTTTACCTACCAGACTCTTCATGGGATCCGTATTCACTTGGCACATGTAGCTGCCAGAATCGTTTAACTGGACGTGGGATATGTGAAGCTTCCAGGTGTTGTGGCCGTTGTGTGTCACTGATAATCTTGGATTTAGAGAGACCATATGTGTGTGTATGCCCAATATTGCTTTTGAATCAGATTTAATCCATGCCACCTGAAATTGCATGAACGCAATGAGATATACATACATATGCGGGTAAGTATGTATGTTATGTGTATGAGCACATACCACAATATGTTTAGGTCTTGACCGCACGCAAGAGCTGCTAGCGAACACACCCTGTACCAGCTTTAATAACAACACTAACAATAACAAATAAAGGTTGCTCTTTGTAATCTGGGTTTAATTTTTTTTAAATAATGTTTATATACATTATTAGAGCATATGCAAATTTAGCGCCCTAAGACTACAGTAATATCTTTATAAGACTGTACCCGTAATGGAACTCTTTTTATAAATAACATTGTTGAAAAAAATGCTAAAATTTTTTCAATATATAACATATTCTTCTTGTGTTTTTTTTTCGCGCGGTACCCTAAATACTCTTAATTTATTAGTATTCTTTGTTACATTAGGAAACCAGAAATTTTCTGCATACAGATCCACTATAATACAAAATTATTTTTTTTTTTTTTGACACATACTGCAAATATTTAAAATCATGAATATGAAACATAGCTTAGAAGGCGAGAATTTTGGAGTTTTATCATATTAAATCTAATTTTGGCGCAGTTCGGATTTATAGTGGAGTACCTGTGCCTGAAGAGTGCCCAGATGAATTAGATGTAGATGAATTACATTTTTAATATCCTTGGCATTGATTAGGTTGAAAAAAAAGGATGCTGCAGACCTTATGTCGTTTCCAGCTTTGTCGCCGTCTTCATTACCAGGAATGCCTTGGTGGCTGGGGACCCAGAGAATTGTGATTTTATTGTGGTTGGAGAATTTGATTTTCCTTTTTCCTGTATTGTGGGGTCGCAATGGAGCCAGTTTTGAACTGCTGATTTAGCCACAAAAACTATCTAAGCAGATTACAAAGAGGCCCTTGTTCTTTTGAGCAAACTGACAAGCTTTTAGTAGCGAAGCTAGATTTGTGTTGATGTTGGGCTTTTGTTTGGGAGGTGACGGACCCAGCTGGGTACTGGTATAGGCGCAACGCCAGAGAGTCGACGGGCAATTGCATTTGCATTTCCGTTTAAATATACTTGCATTTGAGGTCGTGTATAACTTTGGGATAAGCAGCATAGTAGACTCTATGATTCTTCTAATATATAGCGATTCGGCGAGAAGATGGTTGTATTTTTTTGATGTGGGTCTTTGCACACCAACCGTAGATAGGGAGACCATTGTCAATTTTAGAAAGCATTAGGGCGCGAGTTATGTTGAGAGTATTGACATGAATGCACGAATATTTGGACGTTATGAATTTGATATTGTTAAAGCGGGATTTTAGTTGTTTTCTTAAATTATTACAAGGATAATTAAAATCGGGAAATTTACATGGGTGTTTACGGCATATGTGTAGTAATTGACATTTATCCATAGCGAGAGAGGCACCCGAAAAGGCCCCCACGAATCCAGTTCGTATAGAATTTCGACAAATTTAATTAGGACGGTGTCCGGATTTATTATTTTGGTAAAAATGATTGTGTCGTCTGCGGTGACGTTGTTAACTCGTACCCTGAAGGAGCGATTCGTCGTAAGGGCCTTTATAAGATTATAAAGCCTAGGATCGATGCCCCAGCGCTCGAGTCTACAAAGAGCTGCATGTAACCCCACGCGCTGGAAGGGTTTTTCCAAATTAGTTCCCAAGATGGAGACATGATTTTTTGAAGAAAGAGCGTTTGTTGAATTCGCAACAAAGCGTCCATTGTGTTACGTTTCCGTTGAAAGGCTACTTGGTTGTGCGAAATTAAATTATGGGGGTTCTGAATCACATCAGCCTTCTTTTTTTTTAATTTTGTTCAATTGTTTTACTTAGGCAGGATAGCAGAGAAATCGGACGGAAACTGTTTATTAAGTTGGGTGCTTTGTTTGGGACAAACAGAGGGATGTGTTTTAGTATAGGGTAGGATATGCGATCCGCCCTGAAAATGTGCTCGTCTTATTATGGATCGGAAGTCTAATAGTCGACTTGGATTACATACTTGTACCGCAGGCATACAATTTCCTTTGAAATTAACTTAGAGTATTTAATATTCTTAAATACATACCTAAATACATATGTACCTACATAAGTATGTAAAAATACAGTGCTTTCTAGGTACAGAATATAATAAGAAGAAGAAGAAGAATCTGTTAATAAGGTATTTGTGTTAAGGTAAACCACGGCAATATACGTAAGTCTTACACTTATTTTAGAAGTTATAATTTTGTTGTAAACTATATATAAATATATATATAATTGAATAAAGGATATTTGTAAGTCAAACTAACTACTCGTCTTACGACTAGCAGCCTTACTCAAGCAGCCTTTCTGTTTCCAGGGTCAAATTTGCGAAGCAATCTGCTTCTCTTTTTGTGATGTGTCTTTTGTGTTCGTCATTCGTGTTTGTAGACAACTTTGCACATATTTTGTTTTCTCATTTTTATGTTATCTTTTTCTATAGGCACTTTTTGTAACTGCGTATTTGCACGCACAGAAGAAGGCACAAATGCACAAAAAACATGGAGTGTGATTAATTTCTTAGAAGAAACAAGGCCTACACAGTTGAGTTAAGGCAACTTAAAAAGTGTATTAATTACATTTGCAAAAAAATTATTGCTTATTGGTCTAAATAGAATCGTGTTAAGAGTTCGGTTGTTCAATATTAATCCGATGGGCTAAACACTATTGAAACTATTTCAACCGAGCCTACTTGTTCTCTTCATAAAAGCGTTTCAAGTGCTGAGCGTGCACGAACGAATACAAGCGGAGTTTCGCGATAAAATGGGATAAATTGTTGATAAACCAAGAGACGGAGGCAAAGGAATTACAGCAAGGAAATGTTTTGTCAACCCGAGTTTGGTATCTGATATTACAGGCATTGTGATGAAGAAGTGATAACTCGGTGTGCAACGATATTGCAAGCCTTAGCATCAGGATATTCCATTAATGCTGTCGCATTGCTGTCGATTAAAAAACTCTCAGAGGAAGCTGCGGAGTCCAACAATAAAGAAATGCCGGCTTCAACATACTCGAAAGATGTCTCGCGAGTTATCAAATGCAGACCTAATAAATACACTTCTATTGCGATCAGACCCTTTAATAACAGGCCAAAGAAAACTGGCAAAGAGTGACTAATCGAAATTTTTATCTTCTACCTTTAATTTATTAGAATATTAAACTTGTTTTGCATTCAAAATTAAATTTCTTGCATGACTATAAAAAATTTTAGCTCTGCAACTGTACTGGTAGTATTTTTACGCCATAAGCCTTACTAGGTTATTGATTGATTTGATTGATTTGTGTTATTTCTTTGTTCGTTCCCTGTCTTAATTTCCTTAATTTTAAATATAGTATTTTAATAGGATTCGTATGGTTATTTTTTAAGATTATTTTAACAATATCGTTACGTTTAATTGTTTTTATTCTGGTTAATTCTAAAAGGTGCATACAATGGTGTTGGGTCTAAAATTCAGGGTGAAAACTAGTGTTATTATGTAACATGGGCAAGTGGAATGGAAATCTCATTAATTTTTATTTTCTTTTTGAATTGTGTTTTGTAATAATAGGTGTCTCTATTTCTATTGGTAATTTTGTAATGGTCGGGATCTACTTGCTGTACGTTTTTATTTGATTTGAAAGGATTTTCTAGCTTTTCTTTTTGTAGTGGACCTTTCCTGTATCAATATCGTATTCCTGTCTCTTGGTGTTTATTTTGTTTATCGTATTTTCTTTAATTTGTCGTGTGACTAATTTTGGTTGTCCCGCGTAAAGGAATATGTGTGCTGGAGTCTGTCCAGTGGTGTCGTGTCTGGTTTTGTGGTTATAAGTGTACAGTATTGTTTCTATTTTGCTTAATAATGTCTCGCTATCGTTTCATGTTTTATTTATTCGGATTTTCTCGTTTCTGGTTTGGTGTAATGTTTCTATGTCCGTTATGCCTGTTTTTGAGGTTTTTAATTTTAGTTCGACATTTTCACTCTTAAGCCATCGTTTGAGGGCTAGGCTAGAGAATGCGCCGTCTCGGTCTGCTTTTAGTAGTCTTCGCTTCCCTAATTGATTAAATATACGTTTAAGGGCATTTTTGCATTCTATCCAATCTTTTGATAGTATTTTTTCGAGGGTAGCAAACTTTGAGTAAATATCTATGCAGCTTAAAGAGTGTTTACCTTCAGAGGAATAAATATCTATTACGAATTTGTCGCGACAGCCTTCGGGTCTGTTCTGTCTTAGCTAAGTTGCAAATGTTACATTCGCTTATTATATTCTTGATTAGTAGTTGACTGAAAATAGTACAGTTCTCCAAATAGTTTTGTAGCTTTTTGTATTCCTGGGTGTAACAATTTCTCATGGGTTGTCAAAACTAATTCTTTGAATCTAGCATATGAAGGTACATTTTGGAGTAGAATGAGGCTGCGAAAGACTTTAGTATGGCTTGGATTGATAATGGTTGGGTATGCACTTTGAATCACTACGAAATCGACGTCGTTGTCTATATGTAGAGCACTGGTTCTGGTGCAAAAATGGTCTACTAGGTATTTTTCGCCTATGTCTTTGTTAATTCCTCGTATGAAGTAAATGTTATTTGTTTATTAAAGTATGTTTCGTGTCTTATACTAGGTGGACCTTTGGAGAATATGACCTGTCTCTTGAATGTGTTGATTGGTTTTTCTGTAATGGGGATCAAGTTGCTGTTATCTTTGTCCGAACTATGTTGGGTATGTTCTAATTTTATTCGAGATAGTACGTCTGCTACGTAATTCTCTTTGCCTTTTATGTATTTAATGTCAAAATCGAATTCTGCTAATTTTGCTCTCCAACGAAGTAATTTTGAGTTGGGGTCTTTCATTTTGTAAAGCCAGCATAATGACTGATGATCGCTTGCTATTTCAAAATGGCGTTCTAATAAGTAATGGCGGAAAGTTTTAGTAGCCCATACAATGGCTAGAAGCTCTTTTTCTATTGCGCTTTATAACGCAAGCTAATTGGATGACTGTCTTGTGATAGTACTGCTCCAAGAGCTACGTTACTAGCATCTGTAGTTAGGACGAATTTGCGATTGAAATCTGGAATTTTTAGAATCGAGTCGTTTGAAATAAGACATTTCAATTTATCAAAAGTAGAATTGTACTCGGGGTCCTTTGTGTTTATTTTCGCGTCCTTTTTTAATACTTTGGTCATGGGTTTTGCTATATCAGAAAAATTGGGAATAAACTTTCGGTAGTAGCCGGTTAAACCTAAGAAAGCTTTGATTTGTTTAGTATTGGTTGGCAGGGGGTAATCCTGAATTGCTCTGATTTTTTCTGGATTGGGTTTTATTCCCATTGGTGGAATGACATGTCCTAAGAAGGTAGTTTCTTGGCGTAAAAATTCGCATTTATCGGGTTGTAATTTTAGATTGGCCTCTGTTAATTTATCAAATACTAGTCTGAGTAAATTTAGATGTTCGTTAAGTGATGTAATAATTCTCGAATTTGGTTTTCTACCTCTTTTTCATGGGCTTGTGGGTAAGTGTATTTTCTAGAATATATGGGCATGGGTATTGATATGGTAAAATTTCTGTCTTCGATTTTTTTTTCGGAATTTAGGTGATCGAGTCTGTAGTTATTTGGATTAAGATCTGTTTTATTTGTAGTAGAACGAGGATTATAACAGAAGTAATTATTATGGGTCTGTGCTTTTTCTGGATTTGATAGATTATTTTCTTGCGGTTGTTTTAATTGTTGCTTAGTTGTAATAAGTTTATATTTTATGTTAAACAGTGTTACTGTTTGCTTCTTATAGTCTATCACAGCTTCCGCTTGTGACAGCATATTCCTGCCTAATAGGAGATCGTAATTATTAGAGAAAGGATGTAATAGAAATGAGTCTTGAGCTCGAAATAAATTGTCAGGTGGTAGGGTGATGCTTTCGTTAATAGTAATGGGTCCATTACTAGTATGTACTGAGCATTTGGTATTGACTATCGGTAGTTTGAAAATATTGCTAGTCATCAAATTAACTGTGGATCCTGTATCAACTAAACATTTTAAATCGCTGCCCTTGTGAGAGAGTTCTATCTTTTGTTGCGTTCCGAGACTGGTAGCTGAAAATTTTCGCCCTGATCGATATGTACGTATTTTTTTTTTATCTTCTTTTATTACTGGCTGTGGTTCTGGGTACTATTGATAAACTGGGTCGTTGTAATGTACGTAAGGTTTGTGTTGTTGGTCGAAGATTTTTTCCCAATTTCTATCTTCGTCTATGCATCGGAAGGTCTAGGATGTTTGGTCGGATTACTGTTGTTGAATGGATTTGTGTTAAGTCGCTGTTGTAACATTTGGTTTTGGTTTGGGCTAAATCTATTTTGGTTAAAGGCGTTTTGTCTCTGGACATTGGGTCTAGTCATAAAAGGTGTTCTTTGGTTTGGGTAATTTGGATACTAAATTGGGTAATTTGTGAGAGGCATTTGATTAAAATTAGGTTGGGATATGGTTGGGTTATAATATGACTGTAGTGGAGTGTTGTACTTATAATAATTATTTGGTTGATTAGGGCGATGTTTGAAACGGTGTTTGGTCTGTTTCTCTTCGACTATAATTTTTTGATTGGTTTTTTGATTGGGTTCTTCATATAACCCTTTTTCTTGTAAAATATTTATAAGAAATCTTAAGTTTGGGATTTCGCAGTTCACGATTCTTAAATAGACATGGGTTGGTAGTTTTTGAATTAGTGATTCTATGCTAGTATCTATGAGTCTATTGTACAAAATTGTTTCAGTTGCGTTATTTTCTAATGCTAACTTACTAGTTAAAATTTGTCACTTTTTTTCTGTTCCCTCGACAAAGTTACGAATGGTATGTTGATGATTTGGTGTTTGGGGCTTATAATATAGAATGAGTCGTTGCCTTAGTTCTATCCAGTTCGTGTGGTTGCAAGCATCAATGGTACGCATAACTTCTCCATTGATATTCCGCTCTATGTGTCCAAATATCACGTGGTTTTGACGGACATCGTTTGTGGGATAAAAAGCGAGAATAAAGTCGATGTGACTTACAAAGGTATAGAGAGTGCTGGGATCTCCGTTGAACTTCTCTACTCCTTGTATTTGTCGTTCGACTTGGTTCATGTTGTTGTCGGATGGCGATTCGGCAGCTTGTATTGGTGCTTGTGCTGGTGGTTGCATCAGAACTCGTGGTAATTCTGCTGATTGATTTGCCTTGGTTGGATAATATTTTTTTAGTTTTTCAGTATATTTAAATGTATCTATTTTTATTTATTATTTAAGTTTATTTTAAAGATTGTTTTTCTCTTTCTTATTGTTTAAATTTGTTCACTTAATTAATTTTATTTTTAATATTTGTTCTTCTTTTCCTTATTGCTTAGATTTGTTCATTTAATTACTTTTATTTTTAATGTTTGGTTTTTATTTTTCTTATTGTTTAAATTTCACTTATTTTCAACTTAGTTAAATTATAGCTTATTTAATGTCACTGCACTCAAGCGGTTTCGTTTTTTGGGGAATAACCAATTGCTTGGATCTATTTTCCCAACGAATTCATGAGCGTCTATATTTTTTTTTCGAGTTTTACAGCGTTACGCGGTGTCGAGTCACTGTCGGGGTCCTCCTTTTTTATTGAAGTAACTAGACACGATATTAACCGCCGCGGTTCTTTTTGTCGGATAACAGCAGTCACAGGAATTGATAAAGCTGGTGATCACATCAAGTTTCTTTTGTTATCCTACCGGTTGCGCCAATTGAATAAATGATATTTGTGAGTCGAACTAACTACTTGTCTTACGACTAAAGTAGACACTAAAGTTTAATAACAAGACACAAGGAAGTTGAGACTGTTCGTAGTTTTTTTTGTTATTCATATGATGTCCAGTTTAAGACTGACTATTGATGTTGAATGCGCGCTTATATTGTATGTATTGTTAATTTTGTGTTATTAATTTTCTACTTATTGGCTATTTGTTTAATTCTATTAATACGAGCGCAGCTGTGTGGTATATGTCGCGTGGCCTGTTTTGCTCTTGGCGCCAACCGTCGTTGCTACGTCGGCTTTGTCGGGCTTGGCGTCGATCGTTTTATTGCTCTTGGCGACTACTGTTTTGCATGCTGCGTTATACGGTGTGTGACTTGTGTTATTTTCTGATCAAATATTGATCTTAAAATGTGGCCGTTATAACTGGATTACTTCATGGATAGTGCTGAGTAGGATGAGGGATGAGAACTAGTTCATGAACTATGTGAATATGTTACTATATATATTTATATAATTATCCTTAGAAAGACATAAATCTATAGTAGGTGTAAATATAAATATGTCAAAAATGCTTGCAGTCATTAAAGAAAATACACACATACTAAATTGACCCCAGGTAAACAATCTTTAATGATATATACGCATTTGCGTAATATGCAAAATTCAATATGTACATAACAAGAGAGCTCTTGACAGCAACTTCTCCATTATATTCTATAATAATATTTTTTTTAAGCCAAAAGAAGTCCTTTCCTGTATTCCTTAATGATTCTAACAATTCTAGTAACGTAAAATGTCAAGACTCTGATGAAAATCGCGGCTACATAAAAAATCAATACATATATCACCACGGGCAAAGTAATGAAAGAACAGTTAGTTGTAGATGTGTTCGTGCATTAACCAAGCACTAGCATATTGCTTTGTGGGCAGTATCATATCAATAAACTTACGTGTAAATCAACAAAAATTGTAACACATACCCGATAATGACCCAAATTGTCAACGACGCAAGTGAAGGACACATCTCGTCCTTGTGGTACAGTTAGATTTGTTAATTGTGCCAAGAACTCTGGTCCCGCTTCATTGGAATCACTGTGACCTGTTTGTTATATGGGCATACAAATTAGATACAAATTAATCAAACAATAGCAACATATATAACAGAGGTTTGGATAGCGCAAAAATAACAATTGGTGCTTTTGGGCAGAATAAATATGCCTGGGTGATTTTTTCGAACATAAAATACTCGCTTAATAAGATCCCAAAACCTCTTTAAGGAGAATACCCGATTACAACCGACAACTGTGACTCCACCTGTTTCGATATGATCGCAAATCTCTCGTTAGATTGAATTCCCATGAATAAAGTAAAGCTGGCATGTTAGGAAGCTTAAAAAGAAAAGTCAGTTATCCTTCCTGAAGAGCTGAGATCCAAAATGGTTCTTATCAAAAAGTTAAGGTCACAAATATGCATGCTTTGTTCAGCTACTGCAAGCCCGTGTGCTATATATGTATTATACATACACATGCCATAAAAGTATGCGTACACCTACAACGTTTAAGTTTAAGGGTTGAAAAACAAAAGTTTTAGTTAAGATATTAATTTAATTATAATATAATAATTAATTAACAATTAATAATATTAAAATATATAATTAATTAATAAAGTTTTTTTATTAAATAAAAAAAATAAAATATTTGGCAAGAAAATATATTCGTACACTCTTATAAAACAAATAAACAATTATTTAAATGAAAATCAAAAACTTAGTATGCGGTCGGATTTCGCCTTCTTTTTATAAACTGTTCCAATTCTGTGAGATCGATAATAAAAGATTAAAGGGTACATCTGGCTAAATGCAAGAATACCGTTTCTCCATAATGACATTCTTTAGCATATTCTTCGTAAAATACGCTGAAAACGTATCCTGCGCTCCATATGATCCCCTAAATGTTCTATGGATTTCAGATCTAAAGACTGGGGTACAGCACCAAAGCTTCACTTTATGCGCCGTTTGTTTGGGGTCATTGTCATGCTGGGAACAAAAGTCTTCGGTAAATAACAATTTCCTTGTGCTTTCTTTTGTATTTTGTTAACGATATGGTATTGATGGTAAAATTTAAAAGTTACTTACCCAGCGTAGCATTAAACGTAGTACTTAGATTTCAGATGTCTGTCGAAGTGAGGGGCCCACAAAATATTTACGATGACAAACTCCAATTGTTTTAATCTGTCGTTTCTATTTTTTCTTTTTCTCAAATTTTTTTCAGCCGCGATCAAAATTTAACTGTTTTGCTTATTAGGGCAGCGTTTGCGAGGTCTGGGATGAAAATGAGTAACCCCCATAGTGCGCGGCAAACAACTGAACTTCCTGAACCACTGGCGATGACCACAAATAAAATCAAAGTCCCGATTGGAAAAATGCCCGAACTCCAAATTGTGTTGAAGATAGCAGCACTAGCTTCAATGACTCTAAAGAAAAAATTAAAGGGAAGCCTGCCATTTCACATCACGTGCGGAAAGTAAGGCACCCTTCGCCCTCAGTCCGCCCCTGTCCTTGAAACAAACCGATTAAGTATTCTTGCTTCCCCTGATAACGAACTATCAAAACTAATAATGAGAAAGGTATTCCAAAATTTAAGTCTCCACCAATTTTTCTGCCAGGCATCACTAACGTCAAGATGATGATGGACGACTCTAAAAAGATTGTGGACCCAGCTTCAAGTACAAAGCTAGCCGGAAAGGGCTTGTGCGCATCATGGCCAATGACATTAATACCCTTATCTGCAGGCATACCTGCATTAAAATATGAGATTCCGCACGTACCAGCCAAAGGATAAATGGGTCTATTGCGTTGTAATAAAGGAAATGCACCAATTAACGCATACTGTCGATATAACTAATGCTCTGATGCAGCTTGGCCACCGCACGAGGGATATAGTTAATGGCAGAAGCCGCAAACCCAAGGCCCCCAAGGCCCCCATAGCATTTTCCCGCATGGAGGCCATAATGGAGAAAATTTTAACCCAAGTCATAGCCAAGTGCTATAAAACGCAAACATGCTATAAACCCACAAGTTGAGCAATTTATAAAAACCCAGTATGTGGACGTGCTGCTTGTGTCGGATACTCAATTCGAAACTGACACACACTTTAAAATAATGGGCTACGAACTGATAGCTGCAAGCTACCCGAATGGCAAAGCGCTTGGGGGACCGGCAATCTTCATTAAATCCGGCTTAAAGCACGAGGTCCTGGCCCCCATTGAACATAACTGGGTGCAATGCACTCGGGTGAAAATCAGCAGTACGACTGGCGATCTATTGCCAGCTGCAGCCCATGTTCCGCCAATGTCAATACATCACTATTTCAGCAGCTCATCGACAAGTTGGGGTAAAGGTTTCTGCCAGGA
>JAWNPV010000045.1:0-18377 GCA_035078785.1 Collessia kirishimana
CCTCTATGTCTGCCTGCAGGGCTATACGGATGAGCCAATTGGCAAGATTTTGCGTGAGATTGGCATGTCGCAGACCGTTCTGATGGATCGCTGGCGCATCACTGTCTCGTCCAACGACGATGTCACCGATGATCATATGGATCGCAGCAAGTCCAATGTCCCCTTGAATGTCATCAACAATTACTTCTCGTTCGGCGTCGATGCCCACATTGCCCTGGAGTTTCACGAGGCACGTGAGGCCCATCCGGAACGCTTCAACTCGCGGCTGCGCAACAAGATGTACTACGGCCAGATGGGTGGCAAGGATTTGATATTGCGTCAGTACCGCAACCTGTCGCAGTGGGTCACCCTCGAGTGCGATGGCCAGGACTTTACCGGCAAGCTGCGCGATGCCGGCTGCCATGCTGTCCTGTTTCTCAACATACCCAGGTAACTAACTGAGGATGCCGTCTCTGTCTGTCCCCCTTTGCTAAACATCTATTCACCCTAAGCTATGGTGGCGGCACGCATCCCTGGAACGATTCATATGGCCACATAAAGCCTGCCATCGACGATGGCTACATGGAAGTGGTCGGCCTAACCACCTACCAGCTGCCCATGCTGCAGGCTGGCATGCATGGCACCTGCATCTGCCAGTGCCGCAAGGCGCGCATCATCACCCGGCGCACCATACCCATGCAGGTGGATGGCGAGGCCTGCCGGGTCAAGCCCTCCATCATAGATATCGAATTGCTCAACAAGGCTCTGATGCTGTCCAAGCGCAAGCATGGACGCGGCGATGTACAGTGAGTAGCCAGACAGCCAGCCAAGTCCCCTTAATACCATGATGATTAATCCCTCACTCTCTCTCTCTCTCTGTGCAGCGTAAATCCCTTGGAGAAGCTGCAACTGAGCATTCTACGGGTCACAATGCAGCAGTACGAGCAATATCATTATGACAAGGAAATGCTGCGTAAATTGGCCAACAAACTGGGCCAAATCGAAATCGAATCTCAGTGCGATCTGGAGCACGTGCGCAACATGCTGAATGCCAAGTTTGAGGAATCCATTTCGTATCCAAAGGTCTCGCAGGATTGGTGTTTCATTGACTGTAAGTCGTCGTTCCCCTACCTTTCCCGACACTCACAAACACACACACACCCACCAGCACTGACCTGATCTTCCTTTCCATTTAACAACAACGACAACATCAACGACAACATCAACGACAACGACAACATAAACAGCCTGCACAGCTGAGCACTATTTCCGCATTGATCGAGCCCAGGAGCATTTGCATTACATCTGCGACATCGCCATCGATGAGCTGTACATACTGGACCACGAGGCGGCCACCATGCCCCAGACGCCCGATCAGGAGCGCTCCTTTGCCGCCTTCTCGCAGCGGCAGGCACAGAACGAGCGCCGGCAACTGGACCAGGCCCAGGGACGAGGCAACGGCAGCACGGGTAGGCTACTGTTAGCCAGCTGCTGGCCAGGCTTAGCAGCCAGCACAGCTGAAGCTGAACAGATGCCGCTGCAGCAGCGGCTCGATCTGTACCAGCGACAGGTGGCCGAGCAGCTGCCCTATCTAGATAAACGCATGTTTTGTCATCTGCACTTTCGCAAAAAGCGCTTCGAACTCTAACTGTTTACCGTTAACACCTCACACCCAACACCAGACACCTGACACCTAACACCCAACACCCAACACCTAACACGTTACACGTCCTACGTTTGACGTTACACGTCGTCTTACGTAATATCAGTTATGCCGCATTGTCACTGTGTTCCTGTTATGAGTATTATTGCATGATTAGCTCACAAATATTATAACAAACTCACACCAAACAACAGTTGGCCAAGATCAAAGGATCTGAGAATGTCGCAGGCAGCTGGTCCCACTAAATTTCAACCCCTAGCAGGTCTATCAATGGGTTATATAGGTTAAGGGTTACAGTCACCATATACATAGGTGCAGAGCGGTCATCTTGTCTCACTAGACCATATAGCTACTGTAATTTAAAAGTCTCTAAGCTACTTTCTTTGGGTTGCTTGAATTCATATTTTATTCTTCCTTCTTACGTTCTTCGTTTTTTGTCAATTTATTAGCAAATGTTTTTCTATTTATTCCAAAAAATATTCTTTAAACTACGGGGAAGAAATTAAATTTTTTTTCCGAAAACGGTGGATAAATTTCAAGAATTTTCTAGCTGCCTGAATTAAGAGTTTTTAAACAGCTTTCGTGCTGAGATCAAGCTGAGACCTTTGACCTACCCACTAAAGATCTCTTAAATGCCAACTACACTCACACACACACACATATACACACCAATACACATACACATGCATATATATATATATATAAATGAATAAATAAATTAGCTTAGTTATATGTTTTGTTGGAACCGAATACCGCTTAGTCCTTTGCCTTCTGCTGCGATCGCATGTTACGAATTTCTATATGTAAGTAAATGCATCCAATATAGTTAACTATGATTCTACCAACCTACACACACATACATACATATATTATATATATATAAACTTACATTAACAGCAAGGACTAAACCGTATTCCGTTCCCCAAACGAAACCAAAACAATTCAAATCAAAACACCAAACCACTAAACTTAAACAAACAAAACCATCCAACTACCTAGAAATAGTCAAGGGTAGGTGGCCACTGCTACTGAGCAGTTTGATTAACTTGACCAATCAATTAACTAATTAACTGTTTATGTGATTAACTAAACTATTCAAGTATAAATTGTTGAGTTATCAGTTGCCTATTGTCTTATCGTTGCTATGAGTTGGCTTATGTTTATGTCTTTTCATTTCTTAGCCTACTTTGTAGATATATTTTATATAACAATTTACTAACAATTTGTAAATCTTTTTTCAAACACACACACACACACACACACACACCGACACCCACACACACTCTCTCTCTCTCACACACACGCACACGCATACAAATTGACAAACAAAAAAAATGTTCAAAAATATTCTTAAAACAAAGATGAGGATTTGCAAATTGGCTCGAAGCCCATTAAAGTGATGAAATGGAAGAGGTAACAACCAGCAAAAAGCAAACAAAAAAACAAAAAAATCCAAAATTCATTTAAGACAGTCAAAGTCAAAGTAAAAGTAAACGCTTCACCATTCATCCGTTTCATGAATATAAAATTCAAATTATCTAGCCAGATGAGCTGGTTGAAGGCATGAGACTTTCAGAGGCCACAACTCCTCTAAACAGGTTGATCCTGTTGGTGCCACCAGCCATCCTGCTCATTTGGCTTGCTTCGTTCAATTGGTTATCCATTTAGCTGTATCCCCGATGCATCCGCCATCAGCAGCCATCTTCCTTCTTACGCCCTCCTTTGGCATTTTCTTTTCATTTCCTTTTTTACACTTTGATTTCAATGTTTATTTAACACATCGATTTAAATTCAACTTGCATGCAGCAATAAAGATCGCTTATTCAGTTTCAACGAAGATGTTTTTGGTTATGGATTCAGGTATCTTTCTGTATCTCTTTTAATGCCTCTGTCTCTATCTCTATCTTTATATCTTTCTATCTCAGTTCAGTTATGTTCTAGCTCTTTCTCTATCTCTCTGTCTCTGTCTCTAGCTTAATTTTATATCTCTGTCTAACTGGCTTTCCTCATACCACGAAAAAGCATTTTTAAACGAATTTAGATCAAGAAAACTCAACTAAAGCTTGTCTTCTTCTTGTTTTTCTTTTCTTTTTTTTTTCATTTACTCTATGCACACATACCACACGCACACACCGACCACACACACACACACCGACCACACACACCGACCACACACACGAACATTTTTTAATAAATTTATATATATAAATATATAAACATATACATATATAGCCCTATACTGGAGCAAACTTCCGATGCCATACTACTAGCGGCCCAGAGCGGCGATCTCAATATGGTAGTTAATTGTTAATTAATTATAATCGAATCTATAAAAATATTTATAGCCTAAACCCCCTTTCTAGAAGCCTTTATCCTAGTCCTGGGAAAGAGGACCATAGCAGCCTCTTTCTCGCTCTCTAACTCTCTACCTTTCCCACTTGCTCTCTATCTCTCTGTCTGCGTCCCTTTTCCACTCGCTCTGTGAATAGCTCTAGTGTACATATTATAAATACGCATTTAGCTAGCTGACTCTGTCTTTTCTATTGAGCCTTGAGCCTAATGCTGGTTCCGTCTCGCTTGCTCTTACAGTTACGTGCACTACATGAACAAGGATACTCATTACAGTCAGTGAACAAGAATGGGCAAACGGCTCTGCACTTTGCCTGCAAATACAACCATAAGGACATAGTCAAATACATTATCTCGTGCGCCACTCGACGTGTCATCAACATGGCGGACAAGGAGCGGTAAGACAACTTTAATTAAGCAACAGAAAAAAATTTAATTAGTTAAGCAGCTAAATAGAAAGAAATCAAGAAAAAAAGTTGAGTTAAGTGTTGTGTATCTCACAAAACAAAAGAAAACAAAAGAGCAGTGAAAAAACCTTGTGTCCTGTAGCCGTTGAGCTCACATGCATTTCTCTTTCCTCAATTGCAGCGGTCAGACAGCCCTGCATATCGCTGCCGAACAGAATTGTCGCGATATTTGCGTCATGCTGGTAGCTTCCGGCGCCAATCTACAGGCCCGCGATGCTGGCGGCAATACGGCCATGATGGTGGCCTTCAACAAGAATGCCAACGAGATAGCCACCTATTTGGAAAGTAAGCAGGAGCCGCCGGTACAGGACACCGCCAACTGTACCGCTGCCGTCAGCACCGTTAGCTCCTCCTCCGATACAAAAACCTCACCGTCGCCAGCCCCCTCCATATAGCCCGGCTTAGTGCGCAGATAATGTTCAATCATTTAATGCTTCTTCTTCTTCTTCTACCCCCTGACACCCACACCCACACTCTCTCTCGCTCGCTATCTTAAACTCCCCTTTGCTTACACCCCCCCGCCTGCTTTACCACTGAACTATGTTTTTTTAATCTGGCAAAACAAATTCTTTTTATATATTTCCTGCCGCCATCTGGAAACTCGAACTCTGTAACTCTAACTTTGTAAATATTTCTATGACAAAACATTCCATATTTCCACAATTGAAACACAAAAAAAAAACAATGAAAACAAACTATCAACTTAAGGTCAAGAGCGTTTCATGCATTTGGAAGTGCAGACCAGAGTTTAAGGTACCCAAAGGCTTCACACGAAATGCAGAAAAGGCGCAGGCAAAACGCGTTGCCTACCTTTCGGGGCACAACGCAGCGCCTTTCATTTACATACTACATAGTGCAGTAGAAATATCTAAATAACTATTTAAATATGAGTATAAAATAAACGGTTTTTTTTTTTTTTGCTTAGCAATTAAGGCAATTGAATAGGTTAAGTCAACAACACATCATTGAACACTTGAAAATTCTTTTATTTTTTTTTTTTTTTGCCTAGTCTGTAAGCGAAACACAGTAAATGCAAATGTCAACCCTTCCCTCCCAGAACGTTTCCAACGTTTCCAACGTTTCCAAAATTCTATTTGGATATATAAAATGATATAGATAAATGTGTGTAAAGATGATTTCTTCAAAGCTAAAATGATTATATTGTGATATCTAAATTTTAAAAATATGCAAACGAAACAGAAACAGAAAGAAAATCTATTGGACTTTTGGCAAAACAAAAACGAAAACAAGAAGAGAAATGAAAACATTTGATTGATATTAGCCCAGGCATTTGCTGTACATAAATAACGATTAAATGAATTAGAACAAGGCAAACATATTCATAAATATTTTAAGCATAAATATATATATTTATCATGATTTTCCTTTGTTTAATTTTTTGTTCTTCTTGTGTTTGCTTGATTGCTTGAAAGAACTCTTTGTAAATTAAGTGTCGAGAATACAAAACACGCAGTTTCAAGCCAAGCAACAGCAGCAGCAGCAGCAGCAGTAGATTATATATATATACATGGATAACATATGTAAAGACATAGATATGTATGCAGATCACACACCCCCCACACCCCACACACACACACACACACTAACAGCTATAGTTTATATAGATATATATATATAGAGATATATTTAGGGCAGCCTGCTTGAGTCTATTTTTGCAGAGCTAATCTTACACTAGAAAATAGGTCCCAAGGCACACAGACTCAAATGCACAACCCGCGTTTCCCTCAGTTGGTTAACGCAACCTCAAGAACCTCTCCAGCAAAGCGTTTCAAACTAAAGACTTTCATATAGAACAAGGCAACACACTCACACACACACACACATGCACAGACAGACAAACTTATATTATAAAATAAAAACAAAGTGAGAACCCGTCCCCTGAACAAACAAAGACTATCAATGTAGAGAGAACCCTAAAGTACCAACAAGCAAACCAAGTAACAAACAGGAAACAACAACAATAGTAGCAGGTGTAACACTGTCCAACACACAGCCACACACACACACGTATATAAATATATATAATTATGATATGAAAATATTCTCTATTCAAATCAGAGGCCGATATGCATAGTTATATAGATGCTTCTCGTATAACAGTATAACAGTATAAATAATCCAAATACAAATATCTCGTAGCTCTAGTTATGCCCTTTATTTATCTCAATTTTTATTATTTTCTTTTTCCTTTGAGCTAAAACTTATAAAAAAAAAAAACCCCCAAAAAAAAGGGAAAAAAAACTTGAAAATATTATTATGCTAAAGGTCAATTACGTTTCATTCAAATTTTCCATTGGTTAACGAATAGAAATGGGCAATGAAAACGATATTTGAAGGAAAGCAAAAGTCTTAAAAAATTATGAAAAAATCTCAATATTGTTCCGGATCAGGGTTCGATATATATAAAAGCCAATCAAGGAGCAGCCCAGCGGCATTCCAAATCCATTTCATTTCAATTATCATCCGACAACTCTGCTTATCTAGTCACAAACTTTTCTGCATTTAGCAAGCGGCCAAGTCACCAGGCTAGCAAAAGCCCTGAACTGGCCGCATCTCCTTCATGTTCATGTTGACATTTAGTCATCATAGTTGAGGCTGCCATTTGGCCTAGCGTATAACTCTGTTAACAAACAATCCGAACCCTGATGCGACACAATAAGTAAATTAAAATTAATCATAAACGTAATTAACTAGCATTAAACAATTGGATTCTTATGTAATTGGCAACGCACTTGGTGCTAAGGAAAAGCTTTGCTGCCTTGGCAGTTGCTGATAGCTCAATGGCTCAACGAGGTCTTGAAGGCAAGCCAAAGGCACCGAGGAAGCTTATCGCTTAGCCCAGATGATGTGTTCCCACATCCTTTAGTTTATAGTTTCATTTGATTGGTAATTGTGTTTTGGATATAAAACAGTTGATTAGATTCTTAAGCGCGGGGTTGACCCAATGAAAGTAATTGGTTCCTTCGGGCTTTGGGCCAGATATCGCCAAATGCCCCATAGAAATGGGCCCAAAGTCAGGATCCAATTGCCGCCCCATCTCAGCCAGGACGACTGGCAAGTATAATGTATTTAGCAAATGACAATCTAGATAATTTTTAGCCACAGAACAACAAACCGTTTGCTAACTATATTCATACGAAACCTATTAGACTTAAGACTAAAGATAGCAAAGACAACCAAAAACAAAGAACTAAAAGAAAAGAAACGGAGAAAACCTAACTCTGAACTTTTTTTTTTTTCTTTTTGTTTTTAACAATTTTTTTTTTCATCTTTATAAGCCACTTTTCGCTCTAAAAATATTCGCGGATGTTTAATTTCGAAATTGTAGTTTGAGGATATTGCAAGTTAAACCAAATGACAAAGGACATTGTAAGCTATATAGATACCAAGATGTGAATAGGAAGATACAAAGGAAGATGTGTTTAACGACGAGGAGAGACAAAGCCAAGTGCCGAGGAAGCTTTGTCACAGAGACAACAGAGAACAGTAGTTGGGCTGACATTTTCACGAAAAAAACCAAAAACCAAAATAAAAAACTGTTCGGAGAACAACCGGGTCCAAAAGCCAAACTAAGAATATTTTTTCAAGCATTTTATAAAGCAAACTCAGAATTCTGAATTCAGATACACAGACTCACACACTGACACATATACAAATACAATTACATATACAAGAAGAAACATAAGAGTGCAGCTGCCCATTGGCAGCTGTCGAACGTTTTTGGGTTCATTTTTTTGTTTTTTTTTTTTTTCGGGATTAGAAACGGAAGAAATAGAAGTTAAAACATAGAAAGTTGGTAAACACACATGAAACGCAAGTCTTATGAAAAACTTAGGAATTAAGGCAACCAGAAATTGAGGAAATTGTAAAGCAAGCAACCACTAACAGCAACAACAATGTATGGCATCCTTGAAGCTTAATCTTTAACGTTTAATGTTTAATAAACTATATACATACATACATACATATATATTTATACAGATACAAAATACAGTTAAAGAAACAAAAACAGAAACAGACACATAAATGTAGACACAATTGTATGGATTAACTTACCTGTAACTTATGATTTATTTATTTCAACTTTGATCCAAATAAACAAGTCACATGAAACCTAACCGACCAGAGCATGCTTTCCACTTTCCACTATCGACTCTCGAGTTTGATTTCCTTAACTGTACATAATTTATATTTGTCTACGAATGTTGTAACATTGATTTTCGATTTCCTTCGAAGGACACTCTTTGGTTTTGCCGGCACACAACGAATAAGCAACACAAAAGACAGCAGTTGACAATTCCACACTACTTTAGAGATTTGATTTGATTTGATTTGCCTCTCGTTCCCCCTTGTCTCTAAGTTAGGTCTACAGAATAAAAACTTATAACTAAATATTATTAAACTCATGCAAGTCTGAAAGTATTTCTATCGAAAAGTTCTAAACTGCTTAATGCTAAATGTCGAAATCAATCCAAATCAAACAGAACTCTGTAAAGTGTAAATAAATGCGGATATTAGATTATTATCGTGTGTCTCTAACTAACCTACAAACATATATGCTACATGCTACATGCTACACATTATCCTAACATATATTATAGTAAACATAACCAATACTCTACATCTACGGAATATTGTTAGGTAAATTTATTTAGGTTAAGATTTTTTTCGCCTAGCACGTAAGGTCTATCGATGAAAAACCGTAGAAAGATACATTCGACGTTTAAGTACGATATGCACTGCAAGCACTGAGGAATTTGATTCAATTTTTTCTAAGATTAACGAAAAGAGAAATTGAAAATACAAAACAAAAACTAAAACAAGTCTAGAATGTAAGACGAAATCTAAATTACGCCGTTTAAATATGTAATTAACAACCAAATTAAGAACGCCTACTTCGGTGCACCGAAGCTTACGTACCCTTGCATATAAGCATACTTAATTTCTTAATTCCTAATTATCCTCTCTAATCAAACCAAAGCACAGTTGGTCGACGACCATGACATTGCTTTCCCTGTTGCAAGCAACTTTATATCTGGCGCCAACATTCTGCCGCCTTCCAGCCTCTTCATTACAGTTTGAGGCAAGTAATATTGTTTTCCTCTTGCCAATAGATTTTTCCAAATATTTTGAATAATTCATAATGAGAAACTTCTGTGAAATTTACCTAGAAAAACTTCAAATCACAAATAATTATTCGCTGTAATTAAATCCAAATTCCGATAGATTTTTAAAGTGTCGATATTATCTTACAGCTGTTACTCTTCCAGTGTTGTTGAATTAGAGTGTTGTACGTGGTTCTTCGCACCTCGTTTGATCTATAATTATCGATATTATCCAACAGCTGTTCCTGTGCTTATGCTAATCCAACTGCACGCATTAAGTGAATGTTGAATGTCAACCAACTTAAAATTTATGCGACTAAATGGCTAGATGGTACGTAATCGAAGGGATAGAGTTAATGCAAACTAAATGGCAACCGAAAAGCCTTTTTCTGTATATTGTAAATAGTGTAACTATAAAAATTAAGCTGCAAGGGTATAATAAGGTTAAAAAGTTTAGTGAAATCATGATTTGAATAATTTTTCAACATCAACAAACCAAATGGAAACGGAAAACGATTTGTGCTAACACAGAAATCTAAAGACAACACGTTGAAAAGCAAATGGGCAAGTTTTGAACGATGAGAAAGTTTTCAACAGCGATTTGAGCTTGTATTGGTTACGCAGCTAGCTGGCAGCCCTGGTATCCCGCAAGGTACAACCATTCTAACCACCAACACACTAAGTTCTTTGCAAGTTATCGAGTAATTTAGGAAAAATAAAACTAGAATCGTACAATAGCTTAAAACTCTCTTCACCCAGCCAAACACACACACACAGACACACACATCAACTCATCACACAAAGACAACTTGCACTTGTAATCAAAAACCTACAAAAAAAAAACAAAAACTAAACTAAAATAAAATATTATAAATATATCTTTGTAAGTGTCTAAGAAAAAATATTATTCAAGAAACCAATTAACAAACCAAACCAAGAGAATATTAATCGCTGCAGCCCTGGCTAAATGAACAACAACTAAAACGAACATCAGACCAAGCAAACAACACTCACAATCAAAGCCAAATAAATCCATCTTGGCCGTATTCATCCTGCTGATCACAAAACACCATAATACACTGAACAAAAAAGTCTATTTGTTTGCCCAAATGCTATACACAACAAAAAAAGTCCATCCGATTGTTGAATCTCGAAACTAAAACTCTCTTCTGTCTCCGCCACAACAAAATCTCACGAACTGCTAAACACAAACTACAAAAATAATTTAAAATATTTGCAAAATCCAAACTCAATTCATTTAGACCGTAAAAAAATGTTAAAAATCTCTAAACTACATATTCAGACCCAATTTCAAAATAATAAAAAAAATAGTTTTTGGTATTTCAACTCAAGCTGACGTGTGTACATTACTGGCTGGGGGATGACGCTCGAGCTGTCAGCAGGCAACACTATTCCTATTGGGGGGCCCGAAAATATTTTTAAATTTGCCGCCCACAATCCTTTCCTATCGGCATACATGTTCACAATCCATCAGCAGTCACAGCTGGAGAGAAACTGATTGACAGTTAAAGCCATGGGCTTGCTTTCAATTTCGATGTCAACAACTGATCTTTCAATTTCAATGCCATAAGAAATCTTTCAATTTCAATGGCAGCTCTTTCAATGCGTGCAAACATCGTTCAACCATAGCAATCAGTCGATCAATATGCGGGCGAGTTTCAATTTGGTTTCAATTTTGCACAAAAACTTTGAAAAACCTCGATTTTCGGTTATTTTTGACTAGCAAAATACCAGGCCAACAGAATCGAGAACTCAACAACTGTCTGCAGCAAAATGCAAAATGCACTGGAAAAGTACCGTTAATCCCTAGGGATGGAACCTTTTGGGTTATCCAACTAGGGATGAGACAAGTTTTTGCTTGATCATCGGCATCGGTATATCTGAGGCTTGCTATATATGCGATGCGAATACCTATAAAATTAGGATTGACAGTTAAAGTCATGGGTTTGCTCTCAATTATAATGCCATTAACAGAAAAGCGTTCTCCTTCGTCGATCAGTCAATAACAGAAAAATGTTATCTTATATTGCGTGCCGATATTGCCAACTATCGCTATTGAGTGATATTTTTTTGCCTTGTCATGCTCACTAATCCCAAAAACCAGCAATTTTGGGTAATTTTTTATGATAAGATAGCAGGCGAACATAAATGGGCAGCACCGAAGAAATCGAAGATTCCCATCCCTAGTTGGTTAACCAAAAAAGTTCCATCCCTAGGGATTAACGGAACATTTTCAGTGCATTTTATGTTTTGCAGCACCCCAGTGCCCAATTTTACGCGACATATATTAATGAGCGCAGACATTGCCAACTATCGCCTTTTGCTGATCAGTCAGTAACAGAAAAGTGTTATCTTATAATGCGTGCCGATATCGCCAACTATCGCTATCAACCGATCAGTATGTGGGCGCGTTTCATTTAATATCGCCGAATATGTTTGAAGCAACTGCCTTTATCGTTGCGTTTTGGTTAGTGGGGTGCCAAGCCACCAAATTGGGCACCGGGGTGCTGCAAAGTGCAAAATGCACTGGAAATGTTCCGTTAATCCCTAGGGATGGAACTTTTTTTGTTAACCAACTAGGGATGGGAATCTTTGATTTCTTCGGTGCTGCCCATTTATGTTCGCCTGGTATCTTATCATGAAAAATTACCCAAAATTGCTGGTTTTTGGGATTAGTGAGCATGACAAGGCAAAAAAATATCACTCAATAGCGATGGTTGGCAATATCGGCACGCAATATAAGATAACGTTTTTCTGTTATTGACTGATCGACGAAGGAGAACGCTTTTCTGTTAATGGCATTGTAATTGAGTGCAAACCCATGACTTCAACTGTCAATTCTAATTTTATAGGTATTCCCATCGCATATATAGCCATCCGCAGATATACCGATACCGATAATCAAGCCAAAAATGGTCTCATCCCTAGTTGGATAACCGAAAAGGTTCCATCCCTAGGGATTAACGGTACTTTTCCAGTGCGTTTTGCATTTTGCAGCAGACTGTTGCTGAGTTCTCGATTCTGTTGGCCTGGTATTTCACTAGTCAAAAATAACCGAAAATCGAGGTTTTTCAAAGTTTTTGGGCAAAATTGAAACCAAATTGAAACGCGCCCGCATATTGATCGACTAATTGCTATGGTTGAACGATGACTGCACGCATTGAAAGAGCTGCCATAGAAATTGAAAGATTTCTTACGACATTGAAACTGAAAGATCAGTTGTTGGCATTGAAATTGAAAGCAAGCCCATGGCTTCAACTGTCAACGAACCAAACACAAGGGATTTTGTTTTTTATTTATTATTTTTATAAAATGTTGTAAACTGCTGCGTAAGTGTGCAAAAACGATGCAAATTATGGGAAATAAATTGGAGTTGCTTTGAGGACAATTGACAAGCAGCGGGGACCTTATGGTTAAATGTTGACTGTTGGAGTTGAACGAAAATCGCCAATTTAATGAAAAATATTGCTGCCCAGTGTAGATAGGTAGAGAAGCAGTTCTCTTAAGGGGAATTTGCCTCTTAGGGGATATTATTTTCCCTTTCTAATCCGAAAAGTCGGCTGAAAAAAATTGATAAATTAAATAAATGAATAAACGAATTGATATCGCCGATGCTCCAGTGAAATGCTAACCGAGTTCGCAAATTTGAATTAAATTTATATAAAGTAATAAAAAAATAAATAAATAAACGTTTTGATAAGCTAACGAATTGCGACGTTGCCGAGCTGTGATTGAACTGTTATCAAAACGCCATTAGGCAGCTCATCAACTGATATGCAATTTTATTTAGTGCTTGATTGATCGATCCACTCGCTGAATGCCTGCCTACACAGAGAAAAACTTTGGGTCTCTATAATCGGCCTACCAAGATTGCCGTTCCAGTTGGCTACTTCAGCGTACAGCAAAGTGCGAGCGTCGACTGCACTGCTACTTACCTTAGGGAAGTCCTGTCGACATCGTCTTACCCAATATGGTTAATAAATCCGTTAAAACTGCTATAAAACCCAAAGGATCTTGCATTGCATCGTATTTATATTCGGCAAAATGTACTTTTCCGAATCTAGAGTTTGGAACCTTTGCCCCCGACGAATGGGCCGATTCATATCCACAGCTGAGGGTGTTGGTGCTCGCAGATAGCCAATTGTCTTAGCCAACTTATCTTGGTTTAATTGAATGGCCTTATCAGCTTACCTCACACGCGACAGACTATAAAAATAGCCGCTGGGACTTGAGGAGACAACAGTTTTGAAGAAGACTCAAGACAATCATCACTATGAAGTTGACTCTGTTTGCTCTGCTGGCCGCAGTCTGCCTGATTGGCGTAAGTAGTTCAGCTGGAGAAACCAACTCAGTTGTCCACTATAGCGGCTTTAAATATTTTTCAGGTCAATGCTGATATCCTGGTGGGCAATTCTGAGAGTATCGCTGAGGCCGTGCCCAACGACAATGAGTTTGTGGAAACCGAAGACTTTGGCTTAATCTGGTTTGTCAAGTTGTCTCTGCGCATTACCAAGGGTTTCAACTGCGTGATTAGATGGGTGAAGGGCATCCAGGCCAACGCTGAGCAGTTCAACAACAACGTCGTGCTGTGCGGTGTCACTGCCAGCAAGGATGTTACCAACCTGATCAATGCCAATTTGCAAATCATTGCCACGTCCAAGAACATCGTTAGCCTGCAAAACGGCGTTTGCGCCCCTAGCACCAAGAGTCCTTCATCGAGATCTTTTGTCGGAGGTGTCAATTGTACCAGGAAGGTTATTGCCGAGATCAAATTGCTCAACTCTCAGATCCTTCATGCCATCCACTTGGCCAAGTTGCTCCCCAAGACTGCACCCAACGCCGGCGCTTGTGTCCTCTCCGCTACCAACGATCTGAAAAATTACTACACCAAGTTCCCCCAGTACATCAAGTCTTGCTCCAAGCTCAAGCCTAACTAAGTGTTGGACTTCTATTGATGTAAATCCCCCTTAACCCCCTTTTTTTTTCTAATATTAAAATAAATTTGCATGCATATATATAAAAAAAATTCCTGGCTTTTAATTCTTGATTAACAAACAATGATATTGGATAAAGGAGACTCTCCTTGCTCTGCTACTGATGTGAGTTAGGGAGATAGACCGCCTAGGTTTCTTGATATTTTATGGTAACATAGTTGCTGTTATACCAACCAAATTGTCAAGATCAGAGTAGGAGAATCAACAGAGAACTGTTCAGTACTCTAAGAGATTGGTTAGTCACAGGGTAAAAGCCGACTTGATATGCTTAATCGACAAGTACTTGCTTAGAGTCCTCCAACTCGTTGAATAATTTTCGACAAGCCCCAATGAGCTGCTCTCTGCACAGCATTTCATGACAATCTAACAGTGAGTGGCACAAGGAGATAAAGTCAATTTGCCTTAATCATAAACGAGCCCTGCCAAGTGGCCAAGTGTGACGCTTAGATGGTTAAAAATATAAGATTTAATACCTTGGCAAGTAAATTAAACTGTCAAACTAAATATAGCATATGGGAGGTGTCTTAGTATGACAGCTATATGATCTAGTCATTCAATAAGAACCAGACGTCGTTGGTTGGCTTCTAGGAATCATTTAGTTTGATCACGTTGATCTTTAACTAAGACGTAGACGAGTAGATGGTTGACCCGCCATTACTCTATCCCCAGGGATATATAATAAATTCAACAAATTATTTCGAATGCTCTTCTCTATGTTTTATTCTGAAAATGTTCATTTCATGCCAGCAACGCATGCCTTCAAGCCGGGTACAAAGTTGTTGCAACTAGTCGTGAGTTTATCGGTGGCAGTAACGAAGCAAGTGCTAGTGTCCTTGGGCAGCTTTGATATCTGTTTCAGGGTGACGTTCACCGTTTTCAGCATTACCATGGTGGACTTGAACATACCCCTTAGGCATTTCTTAGGGGTCTTTGAATCACCGGGGCCTTTAACGTCGCAAGCATTGTCATTCACTGTAAGAATGTTGTGGCAAAGACTAATAATTTTCTTGCAGTTGTTGACAATGGCGGCCACATTCTTGGGAACAGCAATGCCACAGGCTCCAACGGCATCGACGTAGTCGGTGCAGGCTTGCATCACGGCAATGACTTCCTTCACGTTACAGTTGACGCCGTTCAGGACCTTCAGTGTCTTCTTCAGGAACCAATACACACCCTTGAGAAAGCCGTAATCTTCAATATCCATATATTCATCATCCAGATCGGCAATAAGGTCATCGAGGATTTGCTGGGCCTCTGCGCTATCGAAGTTATCGATCTCCAAATCGAATTCATTGACAGCGGCGCCCTAGGGAACATTAAGAACATTAAACATGGCAAGACGACTATCCTAGGTGAAAACTTACTTGGGCGCTAAGCAGGCAGCTGCCGGAGACCAGGATCAACAGGCAAAGGGTTATAACTCTCATGTTGCTGTTTTGGTTTTACAATTCACTTTGTAGCCAGTTAGTCCGCAGCTGGCGCTTTTATAGGCCGACCCCCTAGGCAGCTATCTCTGGCAAATCCTCGCTCTCAAGTGCACTCTTGCCCGCTTGTCGTCGATAATCTCTACTGATACTTGCCATTTTGATAGTGATAACTAAATGCCTTAAGAGCTCAGTTATCACAAAAGTCGGCCAATCGGCGGCCGTCCAAGCTGAATACCTTAGTGTTGGGTCTGCGTTTGTTTTAATTAAATCACTCAAACAAAGTCCGCACCGCAAACAAATGGAAAAATGCTCTATCGAAGATCTCATATAAGCGATAAGTGCACGCGAGCACTGCCGATTGCGCCCCCCCACACACACGCACACACAGTTCAAACATGGAAAGCTGATTAGCATTGCTAAAAATACTTGAAAATAATTCGCTTTTTTTTATTTATTATTAAATAATTTATTATTAATTTAAATTAATTTTTCACACCAAATACTGCACACGGAAAAAGGGTTTTCGTACGACAGCTATATGATCTAGTCAGTCAATACGCACCAGACGCCGTTGGTTAGCTGCTAAGAATCATTTTGTTTGATTTAATTAAGGTAAAAATTCATCCGTTAGAAAAAACCGTTCCAGATCCACGTGGATCTTTAATTGCTGTGTTTTCTTTGTTTTTTTTTTTTTTTTTTGAGAGCTAAATATATATTTATTTATTCATGTATACATATGTACGAGTATAATTTATATTATTGAGCCAAGGCATAAAAACAAATAACAAATAATAAAAAAAAAAAGTCTTAATCATATCATATAAAATTATTATCGTAGAGTTTAGTTTTAAATTCTTTCTCATACTCGTTCCTCAAGTGGAATATTAAAATAATTAAAAAAAAAGCACAAAAAAAAAAACTGTTAAACAACACCAAAATGTAATTAAGAGCAAAAGTTAAAATTAGCACAGACCGCGGTACATAGCGGCAGGATATTTGCTTGGTTATAATGATATATTGTTTCGTATATATAGGAATAACGATCTATAATTAGGGATAATAAAATAAAAAAAAAAAAAAAATTAATTAAACTAAACTACAATGCCAAAGTAAATTAGGTTTTCGATTCGATTCCCGTTCGTTTTCGTCTGTCTTTTTGGGTCTAATGCTCGCCTTGAATGTGTTGAATAATTTTCGATTGGTTTTTTCCCCTAATTTTTTTTTCATTTTGCAAATGGAAATTGTTAAATTAATTTCTTAAGAGTTTTAAAAATAAAATTATGTTATTGCACGTACCGTGTGAATATATCTATGTATAAATATATAAAATCGTATGTCTGATTCGTTTCTAATTGCACACCAATTTAAAATTAAAAACAAGCAAAAAAAAAAAAAAAACAAATGGAAAAAAAATGCAGTGTAAAGAGCTTAAGAGCGAATAAAGTGAAAGCAATTTTACGAACCAGATCAGATCTGATTGAATCAGATCAGGCTAAGTCGGCTATTCGTTTTACGTAATTGAGCCCGCCAGGGTATGATGTTCTCGTTGTTGTCCTCCTCATCCAAATCCTCTGGCGGTTGATCAAGAGCTGCCTCCTGCTGGTGCTGCAGCTGCTGCTGGTGCTGGGCTAAGATCTCTTGTTCGCCTTTGGAGCCTTCAGTGTGATTCTCCTTGTTACCTTGGGGCTGCTGCGGCTGCAGCTGCTGTTGATGCAACTGTATTTGCTGATAGTGCTGCTCCATGCCGGCCAGATTGATATTGATATTGTCAATGGACATGGCGCGGTTCTTTAGACGCCAGGTGTCCGCTATGCGATTGTTCTCCTCCACCTTGGGCGTGTAAATGGCCGCTCTGCAAAGTGGCAAATAGCAAACACATAATGGCAGCAGTCCAGGGGCAGCAAGAGCAAGAGTCCATCAGTCACTTACTTAAGCTTGTTCTCTGTCTCCTCGCGACGCGCCAGGAGGTCGCGCTTCCATTGGGGTATCTGGGAGAGACGCCTCGATTCGGCCTCTTGGGCCATGCGCTCTTCAAAGTCCTTTTTGGCCCGTTCGGCCGCCTTCTTGGCCATCATCTGGCGCTTCCAGTCTGGTATGGCATTGCCGGCCTGATCCTTTTCTGGTATCTGCAAGTAGATCTTTGACACGCATGACAATCTGCTGGCAGCCGGCGGCAGCGAGTCCGCAGAATCACTGGGTCTCACCTGATCCACATAGTTGTTGGCCGTAACCTGCTTGGTTCTCTCCCTGTCGTTTTCCTCTTCCCCTCTCTTCTCCCTCTTCTTCTCCCCCTTCCTCTTCTTGCTTCCCTTTCTCTCCTTTTCTCTCTTCCTCTCTTCTCTTCTCTCCTT
>JAWNPV010000045.1:18387-51586 GCA_035078785.1 Collessia kirishimana
TGGTCGTAAACTGCTTGGTTATCTCCATGTAGTGTTCCGAGTCCACGCGATTCGCCATCTGCTGCTCCACCTTCATCTTCTTGATGCCAGGGATATCCTTGGAGATCTTCAGCTCGGCTATTAGATCCGTTTTCAGATACGTATCCGTGCTGGTGGTCAGGCATTGCATGCTCAGGCTGCGAGCGGGCATCTGATAGGGCTTCGGCACCTTCTGAGTATCTGTGCGACGGAGCTGGAAAGATGTGTGATGTATGATGCAGTGGACCGAACGATGTATCCCCACCCCCGCGACTTACTTGCACGCTATTCAAATCCTGTATGGATATGGCCGACAGAGGCTGATGCTGTTTACGTGTGGCCGTGTCCTGGCTAGTGGGCGATGTGCCGTGCGGTTTCTTCGGCTTGTGAGACTTGGTGGCCGTATTGGCCTCACTGCCATTGGCCGCCATGGCCATCAGCGGAGGCATCATGTGCGGCAGGGGCGGCGGCGGTGGCGGTAACGGTGGCTGCTCGCCGCCATGCTGAAGCTGATGGTGATGATGCTGCTGCTGCTGAAGATGATGCTGCTGATGCTGCTGCTGCTGGGCAATCTGTATTTGCATATAGTCCTCCGTATCGGTGGAGCTAAAAGGCAGAGATCAAGACAGAGATGAAGAATATTTGGAATCCACTTTCACTGGGCAACAACTGGGACTGGGAGCTGTGGACTGTGAATCGGACCTGAGCCAGGCGCGGCGTGTGCGCAGTAACATCTCTGGATTGCAACTGAGACGGAGCTTCACACCCCAAGCCCAGATGGAAGCGAAGTTGGAAGCCTCGTTTTCTATGCCTCAGTGTTTTTTTATATGGATGTAGACAGTGTAGACAGACAGCCAATCTGGCATGCAGCACGCATTAAATTTCATGCACTCTTGAGCCCAGGCAAAGGAAGCTTTGTTGTCTGGGCTTTGAGTCTGTCTGCCAGACAGACAAACAGACAGACCATCTAACATGTGTTAGAGTGGAGTGGAGTACGTGACACGAAAGTGGTTCGCCAATGATGATACAATTGAATGGAAAGCAACGTCCAAGACAAATCACGACATGCAAACAGCTTCTTACTGATCAGGCCCAGTGAGAACTAACAGGTTGGTAAATTCCCATTCCCATTCCCAGCCCACCAACCGGACCGCTGCCCAAGCTTTTGCCCAGATATTTATGTAGATTAGCGCATGCGAAGTTGGCTTCAAAAAAATTATGAAAAATATTTGTCTGCTGTTAATCTGGCTTCCTTCAACCATAAATTGATTAAATTTTTTTTTCAACTAATTTTCTTTGAACATTTTTTTCTTGTTTTTTTGTGTTTTGAAAAGCTGCGTGTGACGCCTAAATTGTTTGCATCGCACGTTTCCATCCTTCGCTTCCACCAACTCATTTGGTAATTGCCTCAGTCCCCACTCTGTCCGTCTGTCTGTCTGCCTGTCTTTCCCACTGTTGGCTAAAATGGTGGCAACTGTACCCTTTTCTCTAGCTGGCAATTTATGTGGTCAGCGCACGAGATATGTGGATGGAACTTACCGCGCCGATGATGGACACGAACGCTTGTCGCTGATGCTCTTCAAATACTCAGATGGTTTGATGAGATGCGTGACGCCGTCTTGAGATTTATTGGGAAAACTGGGCGGCACAAATGGCAGCACAAGCTGCTTGTTGACCAGATTGGGGCCACCCGAGCGTACGCCAGCCACACTGGCCGCTGACGAACCATTCGCACCGGCCTCACCATAGATGCCAGCATACTGAGGCTGCTGCAGTTCATAGTGATCCTCGGCCGAGGAGCCGCCGCCATAGATGCTAGGAGCATAGGATGTCTGATGTGGCGGCTGCTGGTAGTGCGTTGGCTGCTGATAGTTGGCACCGCTGTGGGAACCACCATTACGCGGCTTGCCGCCCTCTGAGTAGCCATAGATGCTGCTATTCTGATGCGGCGGCAGCTGGAATGCATGCGAGTGTGGATGCTGCTGTTGGTAGTGATTGCTGCCGTCCGCAGCCAGATTGCCGGACGCTGCTATGGCCGTTGAAGAGGCTGCTGTAGTGCTGCCTCCGTTGCCATTGCCATTGCCATTGCCAGTGCCATTGCCAGTGCTGTTGCCATTGTTGTTGCCGTTGAGCAGTTTGGCTTTCTTGTTCGCTGAAATTGAACAAATTTATTAATGAGATTTTTATTTTTGTGGGTTAGCAGTTATCAACCGAACAGCAGTTGGCCCCCGTCATGCTAACTTGAACAGCAGCAGCAGCAGCAACACTTGCAACAATCGCTCATTGCGTATGCAACAATGTGGCTGGCTGGCTGCCTGGCGCCTTTCACCAGCAGTCCGTTAATGCTAAATTGGGGGCGTTAATGATGAAGCTGAGCATATAAATCAAATCAAATTAACGGAGCTCCAGCTAATTGTAACTCCAAAAACTTTTCAGAAAACAACAAACACGAAGCAGAAGGCATCTGACACCTGCAAAGCCAGTGGCTCTCAAACCTCCCTCATGACTGCTTCTCTAAGGAGATCATTTAGCTGCCTTCAAGCAGATGAAAAACATGTGAAATAAATTGTCATCGACTTGCAGAAATTAATGAATATTTCATCAGCTTTACTTAAGCTAATTGAGTTGTTTCAACTCCTTCAATCTACAACTGCAACTCTCTGCTCGTGTCTACGTTGAGCTCATGGTGCAGTCAACATAACCATACAAGTCGTTACCATTTAGGCCTCGATCGAGGCGATCGCCTGGCCAAAGTTAATTGCTGAATACTTTATGAGTTTGCACTGCGCTGTGTCCTGGCCAACTTTCACGGCTGCAGCAACCCGTTCGCTTGGAGTCGCCGCCTGGCCCAAGCCGGGAAAACCCAAATGCGATGGCCGCGGCGCGTATTGTTTTTGCCACTTTGATGATCGTGGCATTGTCTATGGTCAGGCAACTTTAAATCGAGTTGAACCAGTTTAGATGGCGATGGCAATATTTTGTTGTTTTATTTTGGCCACTTGAAAATGGCAGGCGAATATTTCAGCATTCAACATTCAACATGTTTCAGCATTTTACGACTGCACGTATCTATCAGTTGACAAGCCCAAGTGGTTGCTGGCTATCAGGCTCGTTGCTGCTGCTGCTGCTGTTTTTGTTGTGGTTGTTGGTGGTTGGCTGCCTGTCAATATGTGTAGCTGGACATTAACAACAAGTTCACGGTGAAATTTGAAATGCAATATTTGCTTTGCACAGCTATTTATGGTGCACGGAATTGAAGAGGCCAATGTCTGCCTCTGGATCGGGCTGGTAAATTAAGTGAATGTCAACTGGCTGGTTAGACCAGCCATGCGGTTGACGGTTGAGGGAGGCACACAGCCTGGTGGCTTCACTTTGTGGTCTGCTTAATAGCAGGTTTGTACAGGGAACGATGTAGAGTCCAATCAATGATACCATTAATTATGATTATTGATATCGATTGAGATATTAATTATGATTTATCCATGGCTTTGTCTCTCAATGGTTGATATAATTAATCAAGAAGCCAGCTTAGGTCAACCAGGAGTAAAGACTTTCCTAATTAAGCTGAAGCCCTTGATAAACATATCCAGATGGGATTTAAAATCCTTTGAGATCTCAATAAGAAATAATCACAAAAAAAAAAAAAAATCAAGAAAGTGACTTTGGTTTGATTTCAGTAACAAACAAAACGGTTGTCCAAACGAAGCTTCAATTCTCAAAAATTCGTAGAAGCTGCCATGATAAATTTGTCTTTTCACCAACAACCCCATGAAACCGCTGTTCCATAAACTGATCTTTCCACTCCAGTTGAACCACCTATGATAGATCAACCATTGATTTCTCAGTTCTATAAATTTCAAAAGCTGAAATCCTTTAATGGTTTCAAGATTTCCACTGATTGAATTGATTTTCCTTTGTCACTTACACCGAAATATATCGAAACGTTGAAAGCTGAGCGTAAAATAATTTCTTCGAGAATTTTTATGAATCTTAACCGAGCCGAGCATATTCATAATGGTCTTGTTGCTTTGCTTTTCGCGGCACACAATGAACTTTCAATCACAATTTTTAATCACATTCTTGGTTTTAGATGAGATTGATTGGGTGTCGAGGGGGGTTGTGGTGGATATGCGTAGAGTAAATGAGATCGAATCGGATCGGAACGGAACGGAATGAACGATGTTGTCGGGGCGAGCGTTGCTGGCAGCCTGATGCGAGTTCAAGTCAACGTTAAAGTTATTCACCCAAGACGACGACGGATGACGATGGCGATGGCGATGGAGTGAAGTCGAACGTTGCACAGACGATGGCAACTTGCAATTGTGGCCTTAGGCGTATGGCAGGTGCTGTCTCGTCGGTAGCAACAACGATGCATGTAAGTGAACCGCTGTGTGTGTGTGAAACACGTTCACTTTCATTGGTAAAAGTTTCACAGACGATCGCGGGTGGAGACCTGACTTTGGCCATAATAATTGTCTCCCCATAGCGATGCCCGCTCCCCCGTCCACTGTGTGTGTGACATTTACGATGTCTGTCAGTCAAAAGGCAAATTACTTCCTCGTTAATAAATTTTCTACCACTAAAGGATTCCCTACCCCTCTGGCCCTCTAGCTCTAACGGGGGGCCTGGCTGCACTCTATGAAAAATTTCATGCCTCTTTAGAGTTAACCGCTTGAATGGATTTATAACATAACAATGATAATAATGATGTCGCCAGTGCATGTGTACTGTGCTGTGCTGTGCTGTGAATTGTTTTTTTCTTTCTTTCAATTTCCAGTTTGCCAGCTAACCAGCCAGCAAGGCAGGCAGCCATCCAGGCAGCCACTTCCACTTCTTTGTTTTCGCCACATTTTCCATGACTTGTGTTTGTGTGTTTAGCTCTGCGTGTGAACGTTCATTATGCGCTCAATTATAATTTCGTGTTTCCAGTTCTTCATTTAGTCTGCAGCAGGTTCAAGTATCCCAGCCTAATGGCCAATTAGCAAATGCGAGAAAGAAAAGCAAGCCAAACACATGTCAAACACCATCGCTGCTGCTATTCGCTATTAAGGCCAGCAATTTCAACAATTTGATTTGATTTATATACATCGCGGATAAAATATATATAAATCCACGATCCTAACCTAACGCCTAGTAAACTGATTCGATTGAACTCGCCTTGCTGAGCTTCTGACTCTCTAGACTCTAGAACAAATTGGATTGCAACTCAAGCATTTAAGGAAAATGCTTAGTTCGAAGCTTCTCAGCATCAGTCCTATCAACAGCTAGACCATATAGCTACTAGGCACTCCAGGCGTATATAGAAAATCTCAAATGTTTAATTCCAAGGCTCTCACAGGCCCTGGCTGTATCTACCCACCCAGAACAAGCTTGGCAACTCTCCTCCTGCTCCACTGGCCTCTGATCACAGGTTTATAAAGCTGCCCATGTAACCGACAAATGCTGATCGAATATATATAAATTGGTTTAGTAATCTCTGTTTAATATCCGATTATTTTAAAGCGCATGTGTCTCTCTCATCAGATGTTTGAAAAACTCAATGCTTTCTCATTTCCAAGGTTTGGACTTTAGCAGCGGATCTAGGTTACCGCCAATTGACTGCATGGCGATGTGATTGCGAAGGTTCCTTGGTCCTCCAGAATAGGGGTTTGCAAGCCAGTCTGCTGCTTACAGGGGGCTCAGTGGATACACGGGGAATAGTTTGTACAGTGGGGTCATTGGGTATAGTGAGGGTAGTGCGTACGGTGGACGCAGTCAGTATAGTTGGTCCAGTGGTTGAGGTGCTCGGACTGGATTTAGCGGGCGAAGTGGGTCTCGTGGTCATTGCAGCTCTCACAGCCTCGGCAGGTATGGTTCTCATGCCCAAGCTGGATCTGGCTGTTTGCGATTGAAACGTTAGTAACGATGGATTCGACCACATGGGCTCAGCGGTTGTGGCCAGCTTAATGCCTCTCAAATGTTTCTCTAAGAGGGCCAATGGACATCCAGGATTGAGAGAGCTAAAGGTATCCTGGACAGGCGGCTGGTTCATGACATGCGGTTTGCAAATGGATGGCGATTTGACTTTGCATTCAAATTGCCTGGTGGACTTCACTTTCTTTTTGGACTGCTGCTTCCGTTTGGAATGCAGCTTCCTTTGGTACTGCAGCGGCTGCTTCTTGGATGGCTGCTTCTGCTTCTGCTTGGGTCGTTTGAAATCATCGTTCGATGGTTTCTTTTTCTTTTTAGTAAGATTGGTTCTCTGCTCACTGATCTGGGTCAGCTCCAATAGTCTTTTGTTGGAACTGTCGTAACTCATTGTAACTCAAGAGCAAAATCAAATTTTCAAATAACAATTTTTGGAGAGAAATTTTTAGAAACGAAATACGTTCTAGACCGAAACAATTGAAAGCGACGAATGAATTGAAAACTACAACGAACAGATTGACTTTGCGAAAACACAGAAAAACCAATGTGAACTTGGTGAAGAGAAAACATTTGCATTGAGGACACATCTATGGTCGACTTACCGGATATGGTGGACATGGTGCGGTTATGATTGCCACGCACCAGCTCCGAGGGACGTAGACTGGGCTCTTCAACCACCTCCAGGCCAGAATCCGAATCAACAGCATCGGTTGTATCAGTGGCAGCTGCAGGACCAAGGATCGCAGCAGCTTCTTCTGCAGCATTTGCGGTGGCTGCCAGGCCAAATACATTTTTCTTATAGACGCTGCCGTTGTTGACATGTTCTGCATTCAGATTGTTGCGTTGCTGTTGCACAGGAGCCCTCAGGGGTGGCGGCAAAGGAGGCGGCGGTGGTCCACTGACTGGAAAGGTGAAAGCAAGGACATTAGCTGAGGGGAGAGAGGAAATTTCCTTTGAGTTAAGGACTCACCCATGGCCAGATTCTGCATGGGCGGGGCCGACGATACCCTCTTGAGATTCCTGCTGTTCATATTGTTGCCGTTGCCATTGGCAATCTGATTCAATTGGTTGGAGCTGCCGCTTGAGGCCTCCGCCAGATTGTTTCGGATCATGGAGTTCTTATGCGTCTGCTTGGTGCGCTCGGCCACATCCTCCGGAGGACAGACGCTCTCGTAGGTGTCGCTCTTGATGCCGCTGCCGTTGCTGCCATTGAGCAGTTGGTTCTTCAGATTGACATTCTTGCCACTGTAGTTATCCTTGACGGAGCCTTCATATTTGCTGCTATGCAGACCGATCATTGAATGCGATTTGTTGCGATTCAGTAGGCTGTTGCTGTTGTTGTTGCTGCTGTTGTTGATGTTGCTGCTGTTGTTGTTGATAAGGGCAGCATTCTTAGTGCTGGTGTTGTTACGTTTATTGTTCAGATGCTGTGAATAGCAGAGGATGGATTAGCTATTGGTTTGAGGGGATATCAGTTAGTCACTTACATGATTACTGTACTGTAAAACCACATCGGTGCTGCGCGTTGAGCTGGCACTGGCAGATCGGGAATGGGAGCCGCTGTCCCTTGAACGTGAACGACCCACTTGGTATTTATGTTGCTGTTGTTGCTGCTGCTGCTGCTGTTGATGCTGTGCTGCCAGCATGTGTTGTTGCTGCTGCTGCTGTTGTTGCTGTTGTTGGTGGTGATGTTGCTGTTGCTGCACTAGCAATTGCTGTTGCTGATGTTGCTTACGGGATTCTTCACGCACTAGATAAATATCTTCGTAGTCATGATCACCGCCGGCACCATTCTGATTGCCATTGTTGGACAACATTTTATGCTGTTTATAGTTGTTGTTGCCATTGTTGTTGTTGTTGTTGCTGTGCTTTGCATTGCTAATGTTGCTTATATTGTTGATATTGTTGTTGCTGTTGCTGTGATTGTTGTTGTGACGATTGAAGCTCTGACTGCGCAGCTGATGATGATGATTGTGATTGTTGTTGTTGTTGTTGTGACTGTGATTGTGATTGTGACCGTGATTGTGATTGTGATGACTGTTGCTCTTTGGCGAATTGAAGCTGGACGATATGGAGACAGATTCATCGGAACCGCTGCCAGCCCCACTGGAGCTGGAATGAACGTCCGCCTGTATGGTCATGGCATTTCCCTGTGTCTTTGACGGCAATTGCTGATGCAGATGATGCTGATGCTGGTGCTGCTTGACACTGCTGCTGCAGTCCGAGTCCACGAACAGATCCCTCACCCGATTGTAGATAATCTCCTGGGGATCGTGCAGGAAAAAGGATTCGCCAGAGATGCTGCCGTTGGGTGAGGGTGTCGCATACATGCCGCCATTACGCATGGGATTCACATAGAGACCATCGTTGGGCAGCAGGGCGCCGCCCCCATTGGCCCCACCAGCAACACCACCTCCCGGGTTACTGCCTCCGCCTACTGTCTGTGCATTGTAGAGCTTCTCCGAGGAACTGCGCGACTGCTGGGAGTACAAGGCGTCGCTGTTCTTGCGCGTGATGTTGATGCCGCCACCAGGTCCAGCATTGCCGACTCCAACTCCTGTCACTGCTGGGGGATGCAGGTAGAAGGGCTCCACGTCGGAGCTCAGGGTGGAGGATGACTTGGACTTGATCGTATTGCTGCGACTTGTCTGCTTGCTGGAATTGGAATTCGAGTTGGAAATGGAATTCGAATTGCTGCTCAGATTCTGTTGATGGTGATGAAGTTGCTGCTGCGACTTGTGCCGCTGGCCAGCGCTGGAGCTGTTTTTGTTGTTGTAATCCACTGTGGTGCCGTGTTGAACCAACACATTGAGACACTGTACAGAGAGAAAGGGGAGGGGCAGAGTGACAGGGAGAGATTCAAGATAGTTTACTGTACTCACCTCCACCTGCTGGTTCTCGGCCGCATCGTTGATGGGTGACTTGCCATACTTGTCCAGCGATAATTTGGCTCCATGATTAAGCAGCCAACGCACCACGGAGAGGTGGCCGCGTGAGGCAGCAAAATGCAACGGCGTGGCACCATCACCATCTCGTAAATTGGGATCCACGCCTTGATCTTGCACCTGTACAGTTCACACGAGATTCATGATAAATGATTGATGGTTAATGGTCAGTGGTAAGTGGTGAGTGAGAAGTTAATCAGCCTGGCGAGAGAGCTGCTTAAAAAATTGTGGCAAAGCTACAGACACGTCAATGGCTTTATCTACTGACTAATGGCAGACGACTGATATTGGCTGACGATTGAAGTTATATCAATGGATTTTTCGATTGCCCAAAACGGGTTATTCTAGCTCTGAGCTCTTCAGCCTAAAGCAGGACTTATAAGTCACTCCTCGCATCGTCGCTTGGCTTTCTTGGTCCAACAAGCAAGCGAGACATTATTAAATGCTCTACAAGGACATAAACAGTTGCTGAAGAGCCAATCGTCATGTGTCATCTGCGTGGCATCATCTCTCTATCACCGCATCGACTGTCAATGGATGTCTAACCATTTTCCTTACCATGTCGTTCATGGAGAAAAGTCGGCAACAACAAGCAACAGCAACAGTTTTTTATACGCTCAGGAGGCCCCCGAGCCAAGTCGAGTTGAGCTGAGTTTAGTTGAGTCTTGGCAAATGCAAACTATTTAGTTCAACTTAGAAAGGTGATTTTCAAACTGGAACCCAAAGGCAAACGCTGCACACAGTGTGAGCGACTGAGTGTTTGAGTGTTTGGACTTTATGGTCAGATGCGCTTATTGAAATATCAGTCTGGTTTTTCATTGGCATTAGGCCATTAAACACAGCTCTTCGATTAGCAGACAATGGGACATGTGAAAAGGATTGTTTAGCATACGGTTTCCCTCTCGGTATCTGTAGCTGTTGTAGCTGGAGCTGTTGCTCTGGCTGTAGCTGTCGTTCTTATTGGCCAGGCGACAAAAACTGGTCAACTGACAGGCACCGTTAGAATGTGGCTAAAAAAGCAGGACAACAGCAGCCTCGCAACTGACAAAACGAGTTGGCCGACCTCAAAAACTTCAGCTTTTTGCATTCGCCAGCAACACAAGCATCAACACACACACATATCCATTGAGATGGACCCGCATTGTTACAGTTTCGTTGGCCATTAGTTAAGTCACCAGCACCAGGTGGGTGTCTTCTGGCCATGGCCAAGTAAATTGGGTCCGACCGCTTACACGCTACACAGCCTACGGCGGCATCTACTCACCATCCATTTGAGGCAATCCAAGCAGCCCATTTGGGAAGCGGCATGGATCGGTGCCATGCCGTCGCGTGCGCGAACATACAGTGAGCCGCCAGCTTCAAGCACCAGAAACTTTAGCACCTCCAAGTGGCCCTCCTGTGCTGCCAGATAGACGGGCGTGACATCATTGTCCATTTGCGTATTGGCGCTGCAATTTGTCAGTCAGCAAAGGCATGAAGAACGAAACACCGAAAAAAAAACAAAACCAATTAGTTGGATTTCACTGTACATGGCTTAGAGTATAAAGTTATTCGTCTAATGAGCAAAAAACTGCACAGAATTTGAGTGTTGAAACAATGGGTTTTGACTAGAATAAAATTCCTCACTTTGGCAAAGCAAGAACGAGAGTTTCCATGAGGGAAGCTTTAAAGGGGCTGAGAAATCAATTAATTTCGCTTTACTGGTCAGAATATTTGCAGAGCTGATGGGGAAATACAACCACCTCGTTCTGAAGTAGAGTATGGAGCCGAGTGTAAAATAAAATATCATCAGCAAGACACAAAGAAATTGACATATGGCATTGGGTCATGGATCTTGACAGCTGTCTGGAGGCGAGACTTCATCAATTTTTTTGCTCTCTTCTTGCCGTTGTTGTTGCCTCTAAGCCATTGACTTGGCGGGTTTTTGTCTTACATTTTACTTTTACTTTGCTGAGACTTTAAAAAAGCTAAGATATTTGCTAGGAATTTCTCATAGAGATTAAAACTAGAGCTGGTAGATGACACTCCCCGCCCCCCAGGTTGCGCACCTTACGACACTGCGTCGATTGTTCTGCTCCTTGCGACCTTGAGCTGCCACACTGGCCAGCATGGGTGTGGTGGCAGCTTCTTCATCATCATCATGGGAATCGTTGTCGTTGTGGGCATTAGTCAGTTGACTGGATTTCCTGTGCTGTTGATGGGCCGCCTCCATCATAAGCTCACTGATGGAAAGTTCTGTCAAGTCTTGTTGATCCTGATCCTGTTCCTCCGGATCGTTATGATCGGAATGATGCAGACGATGACTGTGACTGTCGCTGCTGTGTGTGGCTGCCGCTTGATCAGTATGGTGATCGTTGCTGTTCGTATTCTGATTGCTGCCGTTGTTATTGCTGTTGTTGTTGCTGATGTTGATGTTGTTGCTTAATATGGCCGTTACCTCAGTGGCTATGATGCTGTGAATATCATTATTCGATCGGCTTTTCTGCTTGCTGCGGCGGTACGAAGTCAGACTTGTGGTCATTCGGCCCAGGAGGCCCTTCTTAACGTTGATGGTGGAAAAGTAGCTACAGCAAAACAGCAAATAAAGGTGGTCAAGGGCAGGGGCAGGGGAATGGGGGAAGGCAGAGGGAATTGAGCAAATTGTGACATGAAGTGTTGTGTGAAGTTGTGAACGATGTGTGACTTGTGTGTGCTTTTTATATCACAGTTTGGTTTTCTGTTTTCTAAGGTTTTTTTTATTGGTTTTTGCTGGTTTTGTGCATGGAAAATAGTAGTAGAAGAGGCGAATGCAACGTGCTGGTTTTACTTTTTGTTGTTTCTGTTATTGGTTGGTGCTTAATGAGCCAGATTTGTTGTTGTTGCTGTTGTTGGTGGAGAGTATTGGGTGGAGAGTATTGTTTGTGGATCCCTTGGGCTTACCTAAAAGTCACTTAAGCTTAGTTTAGTTTAGTTCAGTTCTCCGAAAAACACTTTCGTTTTCAAATGGTTTTCTGACGAACTGATGGGTTTTGTTAATTTTATTTAGTTTTTTTAATTCCCTTGGGAAAAACTTTTTGAAGAAAAATCACTTTTTTTTCTCTCTTTTTAAGCTTCAAGCTTGTAATTTGATTTTTCCGTTGCATTTATTGATGTGGACTTAAAATGTTGTCATTTGATTTGGGTTTTTGTATTTAGTTGATCACAGTTAAGTAGGTTTTATAATATTTTCTGTGGAAATTAAAAGTTTGAATACCGAAAAGACCCAGAAGCGACAACAAAGCGAGCCCCATCGTCTGCCTCTAGTAGAGGCCGCCTAACGATTAAACCAAACTTCTAGTCAAACTGTTAAACTGTTTTTCTTTTCTTTTTTTTTTTGTTTTCGGGGTGAAATTGGCGAAAAATAAAAACTGCAATCCAGACCAGATCTCATCCACACACACAAACAGATCACCGTGGAGGTGCAGAGGAGGAACAGACAAAGCCAAGACAACGTTTCTCCTCTTCTACGTGTGTGTGTGTGAGTTTGTGTGTTACGCCCGGCCAGGCCTCAAGTTTCAGATCTCGGCCTCCAACGAGCCGTTTGTTACCATTTTGCTGGCAAACACGAGCAAAATAAAATTAGTTTTCACACAGCACAGTGAGACAAAGGTGCAAGAAAACCTATGGAAAATCTATTATTTTAGCCTAGAAATCATCTATCTTAGTGTTGGTTAACTCCACAAAGTCGCTGCCCCTTTAGTTTAATAAAAACTCTGTAAATTTAATTACTAATTGAAGCAAAAAGCCCATGAATTATGCTAACAAGAAGAGTCAGACCATCTGGCAATAGTAAATTCATTTCTTAATTGGTTTACTGCCCGATTTTATTTTATTTTTATTTTATTTAAACAAATGAAAACCATCTAAGCGGTTAAATGGCTATTTTAAGACATAAACCAAGCCGTGATCACAGACATTTTAACTAACCCAAGACCACTGTGCTTTCGCCTAAGCTACACTGATGATGATGCTACTGCTGCTGTGGCTGCTGCTGCCTGGTGGTGGCGTTGGTGGCAGCATTGGCAGTTGTTTATGCCACCGCTGGTGGTGTCAGAGCAGGAGGAGGAGAAGGAGGTGTAGTATGCTCAACAGACTTAAGCTTGCTGAAGTGGCTTCATGGATATTGCACACCACTGAGAGCCCGCATCGAGGTGAGCAAGGCGCAACCACTCTGATGCTTGATGCTTTCTTTGACTTGCCAAGTTGTTAGACTTAATTTTTTTTTTCTTCTTGTTTTTTTTTTTTTTTTTATTATATTATTATATTTTTCTTTTTTTTTTTTGTATTTGTATTTGCTGCTCTGGCTTTTCTTGCTTTAGAAATGAATTGTAAACCAATTAAAGTTGATTTTTCATCATCATCATCATCATCCACAGACGGACAGACCGACCGACAGTCATATGTATATATAACGTTGGATCCACAGATTTTATAGTACAAGCAACTAACTAACCGGCTGTCCCCTGTAGCCCACTCAACTCCGCTCCCCCCCTCTGAATGGCTTGCTTTCATTTGCAGCTTCTTGCTTCTTCTGGTTTATTTTTTAGTTTTATATTTTGTTTTTCTTCTTGTTGGTGAAAATACTGTGAATTACAAGTGCGAATACATTTTATATATATTGCGTGCGCGTGTGTGTGTGTTCCTAATTTGTTTTTCTTTCTTTTGTTATTTTAGAAATTTAATAATTATTTTTTAATTTATTTAATGTGCATTTGTCTTGCCGCTAACGCGAGTCTTGAGCCACCGATAATTGCTCGTGGCGAGGCCTCATTAAAGCAGCCTCGTTGACAGTTAGACTCTGTTAACGAGAGATCGGACCAATCGGCACCACAGTCTGTCTGTCGCTGTTTAATTGAAGTTTAAGCAGCAGAATGAAAGCAACAAACTTACACGATGACACAAATAACGCACAGACAGGCAGATAGATAGATAGATAAAGACAATCAGGTAAAACAATTTATCAACAACGATCTGAGGAAACTTTGACATAACAATCAAGATGAGAACGATTTCTAGGGTTAAGAATGTTGGGTTAAAGGGCTAAAAAAATATTTGTAGATTGTTTATGTTATTCATGAAGATAACAAGTCAATGGTGTTAGCCACACGGTAGGTCAGGTGTCAGACACTTTAATTGTTTAATTAATTATCTGGCAAATCTGGGTTTAAGTTAATAACTTTTATCAAGGAAGTTGATTGAAAAAGAAAAAGAAGTTCAAAGGGCCTCAGGCAGGCAGCAGAAGCTATAGACAACCTAGAAGAGTTTTATTACAAATTTCCATTGAGAATTATTTTTTAAATCCATTTTCTTTGACTAACAAATAGTCATTTTGATGACCTTAATGGACTGCAAGTTGTTCTTGGTAGTCTGTTGTATTATTCAGAACTAGTTCTTCATGGATATTAAAAAAAAAACTTTGGGTTTTTAATACTTGATTGGTTGACATTTGATTCCATTTAAGTTTGGCAATCTATAGATTTTCTTTTTACACTTTTCCATGCACAATACGCATCACAAATTGCAATTTTTAAGACGCACACAAATCACAGGTTCACAAGTTCACTGGTTCACAGTTCACATGAACAAAACAATGAAAAAAAAGAAACACAAGCAATAAACATTTGTAATCTGCAAGTGTTTAATTGGTAATCATTTGTGGTATCTTGGTTTCATTCAGTCAATCAGTCAGTTAGTCAATAAAATGGACTCCGATTTTGTTGTTTTTTTTTTTTTTTTAGTTTTGTGGTTGTTTTTTTGGATCGACGGTCATAGCTTGGCCAATTGATTAACTCAACTGACTCCGCTGCGATGTGAATGCGAATCTACCTTTTCATGGTTGCGGTTTATTGTTGATGCGGCACTATGAGCATTAGAGATTGTTGTTGTTGTTGTTGTTGTAACAGCTACTGTCTGGTGTCTGTTGCCGTGGTTGTGTCGTTGTTGTTGTTGGTGTTGTGTTTTTGGCTTGCAGTTCTTTGGTAGACTGAAACTGTTAATTAATTCGCGTTCCGATTCGTTAAGCGCATTCGAAACACTTTGAAGCGCGAAATTTTGTTTGTTGTTATTGCTGCTGTTGTTGTTGTTGGCTGACCAACACATCCATGTTGCCTGACAGACTTTCAAAGGCTTCGGGGGTGTTGGACCCCTTCTAGTTGCATTTTTCTCTCTTGGTTTTTTGTTGTTGTTTTAGCCTTTCGTTTAAGATTTTTTTTTTTTTTTGTTTAACGAACAAAGCGTGGCCAACAACACACAACACAAAACTTTAACTAAAAAAACACAACAAAAAATGTAAATTTATTTGTGTTGTTGTTGCTGTTGCCTTTGCTGTTGCTGTAACGGTCAGCAGACTAAGCAAACGGTATCATCCGGCAGCGGCACCAGCGGCCATCACATTAGAAGTTGCAGACGGACACCGACGATGGAAACGACGTTGGTTGAGATGGTGCGACAGCAACAGCCACCAGCAGACCGACCAGCAGCTGATTTGAAACGAAAGCACCGTTCGCTTCGACTAGCCAAACGCGAATAGAGCGCCAACATCGACTGGCCCGTCGAAGCGGCGGCAGCAATCAACGCAATTCCCAACTCCAACTCCGGCAGCAACAACAACAGCAGAAACAGCAGCGGCAACAGCTAGTGAGGCGACCACAACACCATCGAGAAACCAGCTCTGCCCCATCAAATGCTTTTTGTGTGCCTCCCTGCCACCCCACCAATGTTATCCAATGACTACCTATGTGAATGGTGAGGCGGCGCATTAATGCAACGAGGGTGGTTCTAGCACATTTGTCCCACATTTGTTGTTGACCAAGAATGATCCAAGTCTTTGCCTTCTGTGCTTAAAGAAAACCGGGGGGAAATGAGCTCGACAACTTTATGAACCGCCCCATGCGTGGATATCAACTGTGTCGCTGTGTCAGTTGTCATGTCAATTGATCTTCCGTGTCTAATAAATATGAATTCTATGAGATTTGCAAAGCCAGCTGGCAACTTGGACCAGAACCCGACCAGACCGGCAGCTTCAAGAACTCCTTGTGCTGCGTTTGCTCCACTTCGGATGCAACTTGTTGCAACGGTGCTTTCTGCCATCGACTGCTAGTATTGCTCTTGTCGCTGTCTCGCTCTATTGCTTGCTATCTCTATCCTGGCTATCTAGCTGGACTCGCTATGAAAATGGCACAACAACTGGCATAAAGAGCTGGATAAGAGGAGGGGGAGGGCGGGAGCTGGCATGGAGCTGGCTTGGCATAGTCAGGCCAGATTGCCTTGGCCATTGGCTGGCACATTTTAATGAATCAGCTTTTGGAGCGTGCAGTTGCAGGTATTTAGGTGGAATCAAACCAACAGCCAGGTGGGCAGCATGTTAACCCGATCTGACTAAGATGCGCAGCTGCATTTGGATCATGGAAGCCATGTTCTGCTCCCATGTTTCTCCTTGTAGTTGTGTTTAGTGGTTCTTTCGGCTGCTTTCAGTAGCTCTCAGTGGCTTCGTTCTTGTGCGGTGAATTCTAATTGTGTTCTCGTCAGAGCTTTAATTATGGCATTTAATTGACTCTCCAGATTCGATCGTAATGAGCATTAAATGTTTGTTTCGGATACGGATAGATAGCCAACTACGGCAGTCAGAATTCAATTACAAGATAAAGTTCCTAACACTGCGGCTTACTCCATCCAGTTAACCTGTTAACGTTTCAACATTTTAGATAAATAAAAAAAATGCTGCAGAGGTGGCAACTGCTGCCATTGGCTACCAGAAGGAAGTCCTATTAACTAGACAGGTGACTTCATTGATGCTTGAGGCCCTAAAGGACGTTCTAAATGAACTCATTGAGGCCCTGGACAAGCCTAGAAGGGCAATTGAGCTGTTAGAGCGACACTAACTGGTTCACTGACTTACTGGTAACACTAGTTCCCTGGTTAACACTTTGCCGATTAGAATGACTTTCGATTCACCAACCAGCCAACCACACAGCCATTTCCATTCGGGGCAAGGAATTAATGCTTTCCTTGCACATTAAAATAAATTAAACGGCATCAAGACAAACTGGCCCCCAATGAGCTGTAAATCACAGAAATAAAGGGGGGGAAAAACGGAAAAGTGGTTGCTAAAGTAAAAATTACGATCAGCAAAATGGTGAGAATTACGACAGCGATTCGCCATGATTATTTAAATGAGCCTCGTTTGGTCGGCTGGCCGACTTTTACCCTCTGGTTCTTTCTCTTTCCTTGCATTGACACGACCATTAAGTCGAACTGGTTATACCCTTTTGCTTGCCTCAACACTCTTTTGTGCAAATTTTCACTGATTTTGCAGATTTACTCACCAAATATCTACAGATGCGGCCACCAGTAGCTGAACACAATCCAGACAGCCACGGGCAGCGGCATAGTGCAGGGCCAATGCACCTCCGTTGGGCCTTTCGTTGCCAGAAATATTCCCCGAATGCATTTGATTCAGATTCATGTTCATGTTCATGTTCATGTTGTTGACCATATTGATGGGCATGGGCATGCCGGCCAGATATGAATCCAGCTGATGGGCATGCATTCTGCTCAGATAGTTGCTATTGTTGTTGGCTATAACGCTGTTCCTGTGATTATTGTTGTTACTGTTGGCGCTGCGGTGTAGATTATTGAGCTTATTGTTGTGCTTTAGATGAGCATTCGAGTTGAGCGCATAATCATTTATGGTTCTGCAAGAGAAGTTGGGAAAAATAAGAAAAATTAGAAACAATTTGAGGAAATTAGCACAGAGAAAGATGTTTAAAAATTGTATTTAAATCATAAGTGGAAAAATAATATAAAATTCATAATAATTGTTGTATTAAAGAGGAAATAGAAAAGCTAAGAATTGATATTTTCACTGCCAGCGAATGGCAACTGGAAAACTCTCGTTGAACAGCTTACAAGCAAGACGATCGGTTTAATGTACTAATGGCTAATGGCAATCGATGAAATAAATGTCAAAAGAAAAAGAAAACATTAATCATCTGCTTAGGATATCAGTTGCTTTAGTTTTGGGGTCATTTAAACATTTTTAGGCAAAAATTTATTACGAAATTTTTTGGTGTTTTTTTCTAATCGATTATTTAGCTTCTAGCAATGCGCAGGGATCCAGAGGATGATAAACCATTCAACTTTTATTATATTGGACCGAATCCGAGTCGGGCCTGTGCAGTATCGGCGCCACCGACTCAGCAATGTTCCCCCGAGTGCAGGCCGTCGGGAACCGGGGAAACCGATGGCCGTGAAAATAAAAATGTCGACGAAGGCTCCCATAATACATCTAGAGAATTTTTTTCAAAAGCCCACGCCATATCAGATTCTGAATCGATTGCCACAGCATCTAATATGCCGCCTGACGAATCCCTGTATGCCTATGGACGCAGTAACGATCCGAGTCCCCGTGGATCACAGCACGACACTCAAGTGCATAAGACGTCAGCAATGGCGGAAATCAAGCCTTATCGGACATATCCTTGCATGGAGAATAAACGGGAATTCACAGATAAGAAGAGTTGAAGGAAGTCGGTCAACTGACCACCCTAAGGGAAAACTTAACGAAGCAATTTGACAAAATAAAAAAATAAACGACCCCAAGACATAAAATTCGAACAACATAATTCAGTTTTAAAGGGAAGAATCATTGGAAATTCGTATTAATTAGTCAAAGCAGGTTTAAGAATTAAATTCAACTGAGAATCACATAGCAGAGTCTTTACATACTTTTCGGCTGCTAAGACTCTCTTAGTGCCCACCAACCGCCAGGTAAGAAGGTCCCCACTTGCTTTAACAGCAAGCAAATCAAAAACCATTGCAGCCTTTTAAGCTGAAATGAAAATTTCGCCACCACCTGTATAAAAGACTTAAGACACGAACTCGACAAAAGATTCAAAGAGGCAAAAACTAAAGCTTCCATTTAAATACAGATAATTTGACAAAAAATTTATAAATGTGAGGAAATTAATATTATTAATTATTAATATAGTATAGAAAATGTCTCTTAATTATTTCTCCCAGCACAAACAGCTCAATCATGCAAACGACATATAATTTGTTGAGAGCAAAATGTTTCGTCTTTAATTTAATTAGAAAAAAAAATACAAAACCACAAAAACTAGGTCAACTATGTGTGGCTTTGTTGCCGGCTAAAGCTTGCCAAGCAAATAACAATAACAACAGCAACGACTAATTCCGCAATGGGAGCTGCTTCCGCACACAGTCAGCTAAAAACAAACATAAACTTGCGACTTCTGCGGTTCGTTCAACAAAAGTCAAAACAAATTAATTGAAAGAAAGAAAAGCCCGAGGCAACAGTGCCACAAAGGGGGCAACAGACAGACAAAAATCAACGACAGTGTGAGGTTGTTAGTCAGCCATTATGTTGTTGTTAGTGTTGTTTCAGTGACTGGGTCACCCAGTGTGCCGTGTGCTGTGTGCTGTGCGCTGTGTGTTATGTTTGTCGTCATCTGGCACTTTCTTTCAACGCCACTTTTATTGCATCAACTCTGGGAAATTATGCAGAGTTTAAGTGGGATTAAAGGGAAGCCAGACACCTGTTTTGTACATCATTTGCCGCTACCACATTAAGGGCGGCAGGTGCGTAAACAACAAACCTAAACAAACCACAACAAAAAAACACGGTAACAAGGTAATTTGACTATCAAGTTGACAACACTAACGAAAATAAACGAAACTAGAATGCAAAATTTATATTTCCTTTTCTAATAAAAACATTTCTTAAGGTTCCAAATGGGTTAACAGAGAACAACTTTGCTGACAGATTAAGAGAGAAAATTAGTTCACTAAGAAATATCTTTTCTGTCGATTTGTTAGACCAACTTTTTGGATGAATTATATATCCGCAAATCCTGCACGAGAAGGGCAAATTAAAACTGGAGTTTCTTGTCTGTCCGTTTGTCTGTCCGAAAAAATATTAAATCTTCCCTAACGAAATGTGGCTTTTGATTGATGATTTCTTCACACTTTTCGTAGTCATTTCACATTAAAAAATTTTAGATTCCACAGTTTTTCACACTTTTCCACCACACTGACGTTCTGCTTTCAATTTCTTGATATTTAATTAATTGAAATTCACTTTGTTACCTTAATTTGATGGCAATATCGCGACACTTGACGCATGGCACCTTCTCTTTCACATCCAGCAGTTCCTCTCCTAGCTTAGTCTCGCTCGTGGTGGCGCCCTTCGACTTTGGATTGGCTATGGTGGCATAGTGAGCTTCTTCCTTGACATCAGTTGCATTGGTTTCCTCTTCGCCTTCTGTTTCACTTTGAAAGTCCACAACCAGCTGCTCATCGCCTGTCTCATCGTCCAACGCTCCAGCACTGGATTGTCGTTGCCTGCGACTAAAGTAGCCCACATGCTGCTCCACGCCAGCATTGGCATCCTTCAGCACCCGCTCATAGGCGGCACTCTCATTGCTGGTCAAGGCGAATCTCTGTTCGAACACCCTCATGGGCAGGGCGCTTTGACGCAGCACCTCCATGCGTTTGTGACGCAACTCGATGGAGAAGATCAAACGGACTCTGACCAGACGCTTGAGGCCCTGCTCTGTGGAACGTGAGCGCTGCAGGCGGCGACGATTCTGCCGCAACTCCAATTTCTGGAGATTTCGCAGAGATTTCTCTGGTATGGCCGGTGGACTGGGACCGCTGTTGTAATCCGCCACGGCAGTCAGATCCAAGGCAGAGCGTGTACGTCGCCAGGGCACCAGATCGAAGTGGGAGAATTTCCTCTCACCCAGCCAGGGATGGAAGTTGATCTGAGAAACACTGCTCTGACCTTGTCGGAGTATCCAGGACGATGAAATCGAGGAGCTGTGACTGGGCCTGCTGGCAGGGAGTTGCTTGTGGCCCAGTTTTACGTGCTCATTGCGAGCACTGGCCTGGGGCTTGTGGCGTTTATAGCGCGGCACCAGTGTGGCCTCCAGCATGCGCTCATCCAAGCCGTAGTCGCGACGCAGTAGCTCCAATTCCAATTCTCTGCTGCTGGCCGTATACTGAGCACCGTTCCACACCTCAACCGGCCTGGACCTGGACAGTAAATGGCTATTGGAAGTCAACTCGGGCATAATAAGCGCGCCACTGTCAATCGTCGCTCTACTCTGCTCTGCTGTGCTGTATGTCGTTGCTGTTGCTCGTTCTGCGATCTGTGTTCTCTGCGTTCTCTCTGGTTTTCCGGTTTGACACTGTTTCCGTTCTTTCCCTGACCGCTGTTGTGAATTTTCCAAACAATAAAAAAATATTTTGGCCGTTTCCCGGCTTTCGTCTGAGCGCCGCGACGCTGTTGCCACAAATGTTGCCTCAAAAATAAATAAAACTCGCGACTCAGTTTTAGTTTTTTGCATAAACTGCGCAGTCTGCGTCGCTGCTTTTCAATGATTAAGAGGAGTTTGTTGTTGTTGAAATAATTTTATTTTTTTTTTACATTTTTGTTTGGATGTTTGCTCAACATTGAAGGCGGCCTCCTCCCCTCTGAACCCAAACGCCTCATCATTCGCATTTTGTGCGCTTTTATTGTTATTTTATTTATTTTCACGCTCACTGTCATGTCAACAGAGCTCTGCCCGCCCCGCCTACAGTCTACTGTCTCAGCCTCAGTCACAGTCACAGTACCAGCTAAGTCCATCCACCACACTCGGCTCAAAACGCAGCTCCGCTCAGCTCTGTCAAAGCCGACGTTGCGCCAACTGAGCCAGCTGCCAGCGCTTCAGATGTTTCAGTTGGCTGAGCACGCGTCAAACAAATGACTCTCGGGGTCGAGCATGGTGTTGGTCTAGCTGGAGTTGCTGTTGTGGCGATTTCAACAAATTATTTAGTTATAATATTCTAAGCTCAACTAATTGACCAGCCAGCCAGCTAACCAGCAAGCCAGCTAGTCGGTCATTGAATTGTCAGAGAATATAGAAATCAGATCTGAATGGCTGCAAGGCAACCATATTAGGTAGACAAATCGCTTTTTCTCCCTAAAACCCATTTAAAGTCTTAGGAAAGGATCTCTTGAGCTTAGAGAGAGTTCAAGCCTCACAGTCAGCCAATAGCAACTCAGGCAAAACCAAAGACCCAGGCTGCCTCCATGTGTTGCTCCAACAAACTTCATTTGTTATGTAAGAATCACTTAAATGCGAAATCAACAAGCCTTAAACGTTGAAGAACTTTTTGTTTTTTCTTTCTGCTTAGATTGAATTCAACTCAAGCGTTAAGAGAATTATGTTTTAAACTTACAAATGCTTCTGCCTCTGTCTCTCGCTTACTGGGCAGGCAAGGCGTTCCCTTTGACTGCCTTGGCAAAGGCTGGCGGAGGCAGCGGGCAATGGGAGTTAGGTTAGGATCCGCATATACTTTGTTCTTGAGCCGATTTCGCGCCAATTGTGCCAACTATTAACAGAGCCTCGTTGCCGCCACCCTCGCTCCCTCTGGCCCTGGAGCCGCCTTCATGCTCAAGCAGCGTGAAGAGTTTTCGTGATTCGTGATTTCTGGTTCAATGGCGACCGCAAGCGTTCTAACAACATCAACTGCAAACCAAGAGCCGCAGCTCGGAATGTCACCTCGTGTTGGAGCTTCCGCTTGGGCCAGTGAGTCAGTCACACACACACACACACACACTTTCCACACTTCCGCTGTCAACTGTCAACCTTTGGCTTTGTCTGGCCTTTGGCCCGGCCCTTGGGGTCCTCAGCCGTCGTTTTCATTTCGCTTGGCTTTTAATTATTGCCTCATCGCTTCTCTTTTTCTCTTTGTTTAACTTTATTAACATTTTTTTGGCAACCCAAAAATACCAAGAGTTGAGGAAAAAAGTCAACCAAAATGAAGGTGTCAAGAGATAAGCGCCATCAGAGCCAGTCGGCCATCATCTATAGACGACAAAGGCGACTTTTTGAATGCAAACACTCTACATCATAATGGCCGTCCATTCAGATTGCCGTCCATATGCATTTCTCATTATTTGGCTTTTCAAATTCAAATGAATGTTGAAGGTTGGCCGACAGAGATTGCCTGAGACGAGATGACATACATAGTTGCGTCGCTTGTACAACCTGCTCGTCTTCATCTTAAATGGCCTATCAATCGTGGTCAAGTGTGAGCTCAGCTGCTGTCATTAAACACCTTATGCAAGGCTTGGGGTGGAGAATGGAGATTGGGTTTGCGGTTACCCAAGAATTGAAAGACTGTATGGAGACGTGTTTGTAACTTTGGAAAGGTTTTCCTCCTAGAAAGTAACTGACCTGGTGACTAACCAAAAAGTTAATGGATGGAAGACAAATTATTTTGGGCAAAAAAATTCTTGAATTAATAATTAGAAAAATCATAGAAAAAATTTCTAAAGTTTCCCCTCGAAACTGAGGCCTCAAGAATGTTATTGTTTATGGCAGAAAGGCAACTAGTAGGAAGGCAAAGCCATAACATATGCTTCAGTGGTTTTTGGAACAACATAAACCACCACCAACAATAACAACAAGAGCAGCAGCAACCACTTGAAAACTGTTGATTCAGTTGGTAACTGTGTCTGCAGCGGATGGAAATGATCATAAAGTACAAGAAACCTCAAACACCCAACAACCTCTCCCTCCCCATTGCAAATAATAAAGCAATAAAATGTGAAGAAAATGAGCTTTAATGGCTGCTCTAGGTTGATTCATTTAATTATGATCTTCGCTGCTGTTTTTCTTTTGCCTTTTTTGTTGTTGCTGTCTGGTTGGTTGTCTAAATATAATTTCCCTAGTTAATTGTGCAATTTAAATGAGAGCAAAAGGGCTTTGCAATTGCCCTTCAAGTAATATAAAGCAATTGCAATGCCTTTTCAATGCTGTTTGTGGGGTTTTCGTAGCTCAGATTTGGCCATTTGTCTGTCTTATCTTCTTGGTCGGTTTCTCCATCAGAAATATATATTTAAAAAAATAGATAAAAAAGTGGAACAATGACGGCGTTGATTGGAATTGGCTTTAAATATTTTATTATTGATTATTGGCCATTGGGTTTTGGTGTTGGAACATAAACATTCGTCGTTCTCTGTATGGGTAGCAGGCAACACTTTTACTTTTCGCTTTGTTGGGCTGCTGTTGCTTGTCATGCAAAACCCCAGAACTGGCCGTTAACCGTTGATCAACGTTTAACGGTATAGAGGAAGCTAATGCGATTCAAATCCAAAATCAGCTCTCAAAAAGCTAAATTCTTTTTCACTTTCCGGCAAAAACAATAAGAGAGAGAAAAAAGCACGCAAAATAGAAAGCAAAAGTTGGGTTTTGTCTGTTTGCCACAGAGTTTTGAGGAGGAAATGATTGATTGAATATTTTCACAGCAATATTAGAGAAGCTTCCGTATTAAGGAAACAACAAAAAAATAAATAAAAACTTGGGGATAATTTTTTTTTTATTGAAAAAAACCAGGGAAAGTAAATTTATTTAAAGACAAACGGCAGACTGAGTTTATCTCACAGAAAATAATTCTTAAAAATATTTTTAATGCCTCTTGTATATTGCTCTGTGTCTTTCCCTGTTTTATTACCTTATTTCTCTTCCTTTGCCCTCATACCTGTGGTTACCTCTGGCGTTGGTAGCTGGTGGCAACATCTATGAACGCTTCTCTGGTCTCTGCCCTCCTTATAGCTTTGCTCATGACAAATACAAATTTTTTATTTGCTTTTCGTCTGTCACAATTCACAAATTTCGAGTGCGTTGCATGAACAGCGTATTGCCGTTGCCAAGTATCTTATCTGCTGTTGCTACCTACTGGTGCCACCAGCACCGCCTCGCCCCGCCCCTTTGTTGCCCTAACAGACACAGACAGACAGATAGTTAGTTGCAACTCTCTCAATGCAATCTGCATTTGGAGGCCGTTGTCTGTCTAACTATTTGTCCATTCGTCGGTGCTTTGTCTGTTCATTTGCCTGTTTTGACTGTTTTTGTTTTCGTTGTCTGCTCTGTTGTTAGGCAAATGTTTGTTTAGTGTTGTGTCTTGGCACATGGCACATGGCATATGGCTTATGGCTTACTTTCACAGTTAAAAGTCAGCGGATGAATGAATGGATGAATACATTAATGGATGGTTGGATGGAACGGGTGGGGAATGGATTGGCCTAAGGCAGGGTGAAGTGGCTGAGAGCTGACCCCAGAGCTGATCTCTGTGCATAAGGATGTAATAACTGACAGATTTACATCATATTTTAAATCTAATGAGATCAACTTGCTGCTGCTTGATTAATTGAAATTCTTGGACTCAAGAAACGTTTTTCCAAGAAACCACTTCAACGTTCCATTCTACCAAGGTGAAATAAAAATTTTCAATTTGCAATTCCCCTCGACACTCTGCAGAGATTTGTCTACTGATCAATCAATTCATTAAGCCAAATTGATTGATTGAACTGAATAAGATTTCCATTTCCATTTATAGACAAATCTGCATGGCATCCAGTCCCCGTACATTCAACTTGAACACGTTTTCCCTCAACTCCGACTCCGACTTCAACTTGAATGATAAATTGGCCAAATTGCCTGAAATCTAAACTGATTCAATGCAGAGCAATCTCAACAGCAGTTGCAATATTAAAGGTGCCGACAATAATGATTATTTATGATGATTGTTTTTCTTTAATTGTTTTTTTTTTTTTCGTTTGTTGTGTTTTTTTTATTTAACGTTTTTATAATCTTTTGGCTTTAATTAGTGACGGGATTTTTAGAAACAAACACAAGACGAAATGCATTGGAAATAACTTAAATAAAATGGAAAATAAAACACGAAAAACAAACAAATTGCAGTGCAAAAACTATAAAAGAAAAAGTGAAACTTTTTTTTTGTAAACCCCCCGAGTTGCCAGCCAAGTTGGAACCCGTTTAACCCTCCCCTCTGGCTCTGGCTCTGGCCTGGCCTGGCCTAATCATCCTTTTGCTTTCGTTTGCTTTGCTCCGCTCCAGACTTTAAGGCGCGGGCGATGGCTATTAAAAAAGCGAGATGTTAACAAATCTTAAAGCGGACTGGCCAGTGGCGGCAACAGCAACAGCAACGGCAACGGTCAACAACCAGCCCAGGTTGCGACGAGGTGTTGTTGCCGCTGTTGCTGATGCAGTTGCAACTTTCCACCAATGTCAATTATTAAGGCAAGGCGCTTACATACAACATTTTTCTTTGCCACATAGAAATCAGTCGCCAGGTTGACAGGCAAGGCCTGGCCTGGCCTGGCTAAGCATCAACTGGTTTCGGCCAATGTTGTCGCCGTCATAATTGGCCATTTGTCCATGTCCAAGTAAACCCAAAGCATAAATTTTGATCAGTCAACAGCGACAGATAATGTTGGTCTGAAGATAAAGTTAAAAATCTGTTTGTTTTTTTCATTTTTCTTAAATTTAAATCACAACTTTACTGGGAGGAGGCTGGGCGACTGGGCGGTGTAGAAAGTGGCAGACAAACCGGACCGGCAAAGTGATAAGCGACGCCCCCCAGGCACGGTGGAAACTTGCATAATCTGAGCGAATTTGATAACCAATCTGATACCCAGTTGTTGGACAACTATATAACACGCGGTAGTAAACAGATAACATGACGATACAAAGCTGCAGGCTGAGTGATGGAAAAGCAGACACCGCCAACCATAAGATCCTTTGGGTTTATAAGCTGTGTGTGTGTGTTTGGCAGAGTTTTTGCCTCTCCTCAAACCCATCTGTTCTGGAAGAACCCTTAGTCATTCAACGCCAACCCATTTTGGGTATTTTTCTAGGCAAAACAATTACTCAGGTTACCCAACAACGGAGCTCTGTCTGTGGACATGTGGCAACAACAATTTTACACATATATAACACAATAATAGCAACGAAAAACTCAGTAATATAGAAAAAACCATAAACTGCAAAGAAAATTAATAATAAACACCAAGCAATAATCGCCGGTTCAGACTTTGCAGAGCACATTGTGTCTGCGCAATACCGAAACTAAAACCAAAAAAAAAATAAAAAAACAAAACCGTAACAATTCGCTACACTTTGGCATACGCTTTCTATAAAACCCAATCGATTCCATCGACTAAGCATTAAAGTTGGTCAAAATAACGAGAATCTCTGCCTTTAAGGAACTGCTTGGTTGAACAAACTGCTTTGCAGGGCCTGCAGAAAAGTAGGCTGATCGCACTGCTTTGCATAACCTGCAAGGCAGGCAACTGCTGAACGAACTGCTTTACATGTAGCCTGGCAAGCAGTTTGTAGCTTAGCTTGTTATGGTTATAGAACGCAAGGGTATATAAGCTTCGTTCAGTGAAGTCAAGCTTCTTATACATTTATTCTGTTATTACTATTAGAGAGTTTAGTTCGGCTTCACTTTATTTTTGTTTTTTGTTTTTAGATTCTACAGACTCGTAAATATTTGTAGCATGGATAATGGTTACGGTTATGCATGGGGCAGACTTGCCAAAGCGAAGGAGAAGGTAATTTAGCATTGCACACGCTTACTGGCTGCATTTATCACTCTTGAGTGCTGCACATTCAATCAACAGCCCAAGTAATATTGTATAACTCTAGGCATTGCTACCTACCCATGTGTTTACACATTATGGGTAGAGAAAGCCTCAAAATGATTGACACCTGCTGTGAAATCAGACCGCCCACCTCGTCCCTCGAAAAATATGCAATTAGTTTGCCTCGCATGGCCTGCAGCATGGAATTTCATAAGAATTTCATTACATTTTGTTGCTCTTTAATTAAACATTAAGGCAAATGACAAAGACAAACAATGGAGAAATAAGCCAAATATTTTCAAAAATTAAACAACATTTTTAAAGAAACACAAAGAACAACCAGCCTATAGATCGCATGATATTTTGTATAAATATTCCAACCTGCTAGCTTGTCTGGTTAAGGATACACAATGACCATCAATGACTTCTCTCTTGTGCAACGTTATTCTAGGTATTGAGGTGCAAACTTACCCTGGACCTCTTAGATGGTTATATCATTCTGGCAACACTTAATCCATTCGATAGTTCTTTTAGGATTTTGTTCTTTGAGAAACACAAGAAAAAAAATAAAACCAACAAACACACTTTACACTTCTAAGCGCAGATGCAATCGCGTGTCAAGATCAAAAGTTAATCGAGTTGTTTGTTTATATTTTTGTTATTGTTGGCAGCAGAGGGAACACCGCAATGCAGATGAACCGTAAGCGCGCATTGTCACGTGCTGGCTGCTGTAGATGCCGTTGATAATAATAGTGATAAAGAGAACGATAATGTAAGAGCGAATCAAGTCCAACTTGGCCAGCGGTCGCCAAAGAAATGTAAAAGCCAAAGCCAAACACTTTGAAATGAAGTGGCGGCCGCCAACAATGAGAAAGCTTCGACGGCTTGGCAGCAGCAGCACCAGCGGCAGCAGCAGCTTATTGTGCCGTTGTTGTTGTGGCCTAAACATATGGGGAGCTTAACCACATGTGTGTGTGCGTGCGTGTGTGTGTGTGTGCATTGGTTGGAGTTCATTTTCGTTGCGCTTTTTGCACATTGCTGGACTTTTTTCTTTTTTTTTTTTAATTTTTCTTGCCTGTCGGGCAGGGGAATCTTGGTGGATAGCATCCAAGTATTTTTCCTAGTGATAATTTAATTCAATAGAATTTTTAATTTACTCTATAAAGCCAAAGGGTCTTATGGTTTATAGGTGCGGTTGATATCTTTAGTACAAACAGCTGCTGTTGCAGGTGAAATTTGTGCAAAAATATTCAATTTGCTTGTAATAAAAAAATATTTAAATTAAAACAGTTTTACTGCTCGAATTTTTAAATATTTTTCCAGCTGTTTAATTGATTTTTTGTTAAATAATAAAATATTAAGATACTTTGCCTAGCAATAATATAATTTTAAACCTCCTAACTGGGGATGAAAAAATGCAGTTTCATTGACTTTAGCAGGATGGAAATCTTTAAAGATTTTAGTAACTAAGATCTTAGCAATTTATAATCCAGTTTTACAAAAATTTTTCTTCAAAACTGCCTTAAATACTATAATAAACCAACGCAAAGATTCGTTTTAGCCCTGTAAGGTGAGGGCATAGAGACGGTGTCTATTCAGATATCTTGGTATTTTCTTGGTATTTAAATCCCCCCTGTATAGACCTAACCATCTATCTACATCCATCTATCTGCCTATGTTATGGTCAAACGATGCTGGTGGCGTCATGCGTTTCTAGCTTTTGTTCTTCAACTGTAGATAGCAGCGCCTTCATCTCTTCTTCTCTCTGTCTAACTATGAATCTAAGCAGCTAACGGTTTTCTATGCTTATTGCCCAGTTTGTGGCGCGTTTAGCTTCGCCGGTTAGCTGCGAGACAAAGACAAAGAGCAAGAGAGGAGGACAGAGAGAAAGAGAGCTGTGTGGCCACTGGCCATTGACTAAGCAAATTTCCAAAGAGCTTTGAACTGAGCAATCCATCAATCAGTCAATCAAAGCTTTTGCTAATGAGTCGCCAATGCAATTTAATAGAATTATCAGCAAAAAAATCAAAATATTAAAAAGAAAAACACAAATAAATCAAAACCAAAACACTTCATTAGCAATGCTGTTCAGTGCTGTTCAATGCAGCTGAGTTAATCCATAATGATGATGATGATGAGATGATAACGACCATGAAGCAACACATAAGTATAATTGGTGCATCTGGTGGGGCAATTGACCGATCAATCGATCGGTGAACGATATGCTTTGGCAATATTTATTTTATTAAAACATTAAAGCATCTTGCAATTTGTCATGCAAACTTTTCAACTCTTAAGCAACAACTTGCCGAGAGAAATTTTTGATTGGTAATTATAGAAGCCTGTGATCGAGCTAATCAAGGTCTAGTTTATCATTAGCAGGGGTCGTGACATTTACATTGTCAAAGAAATTACAAATCAAAGCTGGCAAATCCATATGGCTTCCACACTCACCTGATTGCCGTTGACTGCTGCAGTGGCTTCATGCCGCTATGGCCAGTGGGATATCGCAATTGCTGCTGCTGGAGAGGCAACTGCTGTTGCTGGTGATGAAATTGCTGCAACAACTGTCCATTGCAGTCCATTAGCATTTCCTCGCGATATCCGTTGCGGCTGATTCGGCTCGCATGCGATCCGCGCTCCGAGTTGCATTTGGAACCGCAGAGCGAATTGTCGCAGAAGCGGCAACATTTGTTGTAGCTGAATGTGGAGGTGCACAGGGTGCAAAAGGAATCCAGTTGCGATTCCGCCTGATCATCCACGTCCTCCGTATCCATATCCATGTCTGCATCGGCCTCATGCATATGCTGACGTCGCATTTTCAACGTGAGGGTTTGCGTTTGGCTTTGGGTATTCGTTTGGCTTTGACTGCTCTGATCTTCTTCCTCGTCCTCGGAACAGAAATTGTAGCGTTCACTTTCCGTCTCGTCCTCCTCGGCCTCGACCTCACCTTCGCCCAGGCTGCTGCCCGCGCTGCCCTCATTGAGCACAACTCCGCCAGCTCCAAAGCTGCTCAACGGACAGGAAGGATAACGAGTCAAGGGAAATGGGCGTACATTGTACTTACTGGCCATAGAGAGATTCTCATTAAAATAAATCAAATTGCCTCCGTTGGGCAGGACCAGTTCGCGTTCCCTATCGCGTTCTCGTTCCCGCTCCCTGCTTATGCTCAGGTCGTGATACTTTCGTAGGAACGCTGCATTGCAATCGGCCGCTGTGTATTCATGGAGTTTCTTAGGCTTATGCTGTGGCTGGATATGTGAGTACTGTACATGGGAGCCATTTCCATAAATGGCATTTTCGTTTTGGCTGTTGTTGTTGTTGTTACTGTTATTGCTGGAGCTGCTGGTGTGGCTGTTGTTGTTGCTGTTGTTATTGTTCCCGCCAGAACGCAATAAATCAAAAAGACGTTGCTTAAGATCGCGCATGATTCAGCCGACATCAGGCGCTGACACTGGCACTGCGAATCTGTAAAAATTTAATGCAAAGTTAGATCAATAAACACAAGAATAGAACTATTTAAAATATAATAAAAATCAACAAGCACAAGCCATGAAAAATTCAAATTGTATTTATCGATAACAAACGAGATAAAATATTGCCAGACAATAATATCGCTTAATATTGCAATAATTGCTTGCAACTATTTTTTAATGTATATTGTTGTATGACTATGTTGAGAGAAGAACTAACAATATTTATCAAAAAAATAAGAATGGCATCAGAAATTAAAATTTTATTTAAATATATAAACTTTCGAGTAATATGGCAGACTAAATTATCTACTTCGACAATAAGCAGCTGATATAAAGAAAATACTAGCACTGCAAAATATCGCACAGCTGCCTTACCGATATGCAACAACTATTCAATTGAAAATCAAAACTTTAACTTAAAACATTTATATTGCTATTATTAAATTTTGTTTTACTTAATAAATTGAACAGGACGTTTTTGGCAAAAAAACTAAAATTATTTAAATATAATTTACGTAGAAGACGTATATCGAAACAATAAAATACCAACATTTTAAAATACCAACACATATGCTTGAATTAATATCGATAAGTCCGCTAGCACATGTTCAGTAAAATAAATAAAAATTTTGTTTATTAAATAGCCACTTTGGCTTTTAAACTAAATAATTAATTAGTTAAATACTAAATAGGCTACTGCTTAGCAGTAAATCTATGGTAATAATTGTGTCAGGTATATATATTTGTGGGCTCCCTTCGTATTTAAATTCTCTAAAGAATTTTATTTTTAACAGTCAACGTTTCCAAATCGTAAGTTGCAATGAGTACACAACGCGGCAATGTAAACCGCACTCGTGCCCAGAAGCACAAGAACAGATTCGTCTTTAAGAACGACCTGCACGACAAGACGCCCCAACAAATACGACTTAACCAGATGCATGTGTCCACCGTTTGTCAGCATTGTAAGGATGTCATCGAATGGAAGATCAAGTACAAAAAGTACAAGCCCCTGACCCAGGCCAAGACATGTACCCGTTGCCAGCAGCGAACTGTACGCAAGGCCTACCATGTCATCTGCCGAGACTGTGCGGTCAAGGATCATGTGTGTGCCAAGTGTCTGAAAAGCGCCAATGATGTGGCCATTGAGGCACCACAGCCAACGCCGCAGGAAGAGCAACAGCTGCAGGCGGAAATGAATCGTTTAATCAAATCGTTTTCCGAACGCAAGCGACGCGCGTTTCTGCGCTACATGTCCAAGGGCAAGAAGCAAGACACAGCCGAGGAGGTAGATGAAGAAGCCTTGCAGGCCGAGGAAAAGAAAAAACGAGTAGCTCATACACGTGATGAGTTGCTGGAGAAGATTAAGCAGCTCAATCTGGCCGAGGAAGATGATGAAGACGAAGACTTTGACGATTCAGAATACGACTCAGAACTGGAAACAGAAGGCAGTGATGACGAAGAGGAGGAAGAAGAGCAGATTACGAATGACACTGACAAAAGTACTGTTAAAACAAAATAGCGAAATACATAAAATTTTTCTTATCGGTAACTTGTGGTTGTTTTTAAGACGATGAGTGGCTCTGGCAATTTCAACGGATTTGTTTATTTTTCTTAATTGAAGCTTTCAAAAGCTTTTGGTATATAGTTGGAACAGCTTATCTAAATGGTGAAATACCAAAACGACAGTTAAGCAAAAGCTGCTTGCTATGACATTGTTTTCAATGACACAATTTAAGATTTAATTTTTTTTATGTGGGGTTCCAGCCTGGCTAATTTGGTTTGCACAAGTCTACTATGTTCCATTGAACACATTTGCAATGCTCTAACTACCTACATCAGGAAATTTTGTTTCAATTTGACTCACACTATTTTTCACATATGCCAGCAAATGGTATTTAAACGGCCCTAAATTAATCGATAAATTCAACAAATTCTTATTGTTCGATAAGTGCAACTTTCAAGGGTAAAGTGGCCATATGATAGAGATAGAATTACTCTCTTTAACGCCAGTTGAGAGCAGCTTTTTCCAGTAAAAAGGTGGTTTATTATATTAAGGAGGTCCAGCGAAATGGTCAATGAAAATAATCCCCAGGATGCTGGGGATTCTAGCAGCAGCAACCGCTACAAGGGCAAAACTGAAGCCAACGAAAATACAAGCGAAACGTTCACACATACTTCGCGCGTATTGCTTATTGGTGAGATTGTTGGTTTTATTAAAAGCAACCTAGACAAATTGCAATTGCCCGGACTGTCAACGGCCGCACGCACGTTTGTCCATGCTTATGCCCATAATAAGGGGCTAAAGACACGCAGCCACGGCCCTGCCAATGCCCGAGTTTTGACGCTTATGCGTGGCGAGGCCGGCATGCCCCGTG